>OX371226.1:5726907-5862626 GCA_947310385.1 Nephrotoma appendiculata
CCCCAATCTACCATAAAACGTTGTCGGTCCGCCTGCAAAACACCCTGTATATATTTATATATATATATTTATATATATATATATATATATATATATATATATATATATATATATATATATATATTTTTTTTTTTTTTTGTCTTTGCATATTATTGTATTATTAGATCCAGTCAAAGAAAATAACAAATAACGACCAATTTCTAAAATTGGTTGAACTTATGGACGAAAATAAAGATATAGCTCGGGGATTTCCAAATGTTGGAAAATCAAAACAGATCGTCAATCAATTCTGGAAAGATTTAACTGCAACGTTAAATTCTTTAGGGCCACCAATAAGAGAGCAATTGGAATGGAGAAAGGTTAGTTTTATATTAAAACGGGTAAACTATTTTATTTTTAATATGTACATTTGTTTATATATGTTGTAGGTTTGGAATAATTTCAAACGAAACTTGAAACAAAAAATATCTAAAATAAAAAGTGAAACTCGGGCAACAGGAGGTGGTCGGAATGCCCAATACGCGCTAACCCCACTAGAGCAAGATGTAGATGCTATGTTAAGCTTCAATAAAAACTATTCGGGATACCACAAATGAAAATAATTTGGATGGGACGGTTGATATTGTTGAAGACAACAATGCAGCTGGTACGTCGTGTCTCCCAAGTAACATTTGTTAAAGCTATAAGCAGCGTTGAGCTCTATTTCAGTTCTAAAACAGATAATATGAGCCTAGCAGTTCCACAAGGTAAATATTTATAACTTTCAACTTTACACAATATTTCTGCTGCTTTAACTCATTGTTTCTTTATGATGTTAGCTCTATTTGCTTATGGAGCATATAGTTTTGTTAGTAAGCTCTATAACCACAATTATAGCTTATTTAGGTTGCTTTATAGAGCTCGTTGGATTTTGGAATAAAATGTTTCTATTAGCCACATTTTATCTTATATTAAAGCTATATTACAACTGATTTAGAATTTATAGCTTCTTTAGATATATGCTCAAATATAACATAATTTTACAATACTATAGTGCTCATATGTAACAAATAAAATTACAATATCCTTATATAGATAAATAAATAATTTAAACACTTTTAGAGCATACGAATTATTTTAGAGCGTTATAAAGCACTCTTCATTTGTTTAGTTTGACGTTTCGCATTTTTTTATAAGTGCACCGAGTTGTAAAGTGGAAGAAGTCGAATTTGTACACAATTTAATATTATCAATCACTAATCAACACTATAGCAGTATTCAAAAACTGCACTGCAACAATTTTATTGTGATATAGAGCTATTAATTTTATTTATTAATCGATTTTCTATGTAATTCAGCTAATAGCTCTAATACAGAAAATACACCGTAACTACGCTTACGTGCTCTATATAAACTGCAAACGAAAACAAATTATTCACTTTCAGAGCACAAAGTTGAACAATAGAATAGAGAGATGCAGAATGCTCTAAAATAGGATTTAATAACAATAACAAATATTCTCCATTAAAATAAAATAAAAATTGGTGTCCATGTTTAAATATTATTGTTTATAATAATAAAATATCGTTAAATTTTTATGAAACGACATAAGAAATTTTTTGAAGATGTAAAATTCAATTTTTCAAGAAAATTTGAAAATTTGCATTTTCAATTAATGTTTATTTTATTATTAAATGTTTATGATTTGAGTGGCCCATTCAAAATTTATGAGGTATCGTACTAGATTTAACCATACAAATATAATTGCATAATTATTTCACTATACCTATTTACAAACCAAAAGTACGAAATATATTGTTATATTTATTATCGCAATTTATTAAATCAAAATGCCATTAGAAAAATATTATAGATAAAAAAAATGATGAATGTCTAAGTTCGGCATAATTCGATTCCTCCGATATTGTTTATTTTATTTTTTCTATCTTAGGAATTTGTTCGCTAACTTTTAAAATTGCAGATTAATTTATTTAAGTACTATATAGAGCAAGGTACTTCATAAAAGCTGCAAAATCGATGATTATGGGGCTTATAAAATAAACATGTTTGCTCTAAGACCGCTACTTTTCCCTTTATAAAAACTTTATAACAGTTCTAAGAGCGCTTCCAGAGTTAAAATTAGCGCATGCCGCTCTATAAAGTAGCTCTAAGAGCGCTCTTAAAACTAAATCAGAGCAAAATTGTTACGTGGGCTGTCGTCTTCCGATTATCAGATTAATTCACCTAATACCGTAAGCTCGGATATTAGCACACCTGTTACAGCTAGCACGCAGAACAACATAGCCGATGTAGCTAGAAAAAGAAAACATAATACAAGCAACTTTTCAATAACAGAAAAGAAAAGATTGAAACTGTTACAACAACAAACAGATACACAAGACGAAGTTGTAGAGTTATTAAAGAAAATTGAGAAAAACAGTTATAATTTACAACATTACACTAAGAAAACCTACGAAATACAAGAAAAAAATTGAAATTAATGAAAGAGCACTTCGAAAAACAACAAGAAAATGAACTTTGTAGAAATAAGCTGGCTCTAGAGAAAATTAAAATAAAGCAAAAAAAAAATGCAGTTAGAGGAAATAAAGTTTGGCAGGACTGTGAGCGATTGGAATAGTAGTGATGAATAATGCTGTGATGAATAGTGTTTTAAGCCCCAAAGAATTTTTTTTTGTGATATTCGAAATATGACTGAATAATAACATATTATAACTTATATATTATACAACTTGCATTTTTTATTGAATTTCAAATATGATGAATTTTATAATGAACTAAAATAAATATTTATAATAAAGAATTAAGTATTTCGTCTCTTATTTTATTTCCTTCTTGTGACAAATTATTTAATGCCGTATCTTGTTCTTGTTAAATATCAAAAATATATTCATTTATGTCAGTTTCATCTTCTGTAAGTTAAACATTATAAAATCTACACAAGTTGTGTATTACACAACATGTATTGATGATCTGTTTGGCCTTGTCCGGACTGTAGTGTAGCTCTCCCGCTCCAATTAAACATCGAAACCGCGATTTAAGTAATCCGATCGTTCTCTCTACAATATTCCTGGCAGAAGACTGTATTTTATTGAACTTCGCTTGTTGACTTTCGGGTGAAGCCATTTTATATGGTGTAATTAAGTACAGCGACAATGGATAACCTGAATCACCTGTAACATAATGCAAAATAATATACATTTTCAACCATAATGTGTTATAAGTTTATTACCAAAAAGCCTGCTGTTGCGATTTCCATTTGCATATTTCTGAGCCAAAACCTTATTAAAGTCACTATTATTCCACACAAACGAGTCATGATTTGATCCGGGATACCTCGAATCGATGCACTTTATAATTAAATTGTGATCACAGATCTGTAAAATAGCACAAAATTATTTATTATGTTATAATTTAATCAGATGATATGATTCATACTTGCTATCATTTAGGCTATAATATCCTTTTCTATTGTAGTAAAGATGTCGCTCTACTTTTTTAGAGGCAATTATTTTAATGTGGGTGCCGTCGACACATCCACTTCTGGAAAACCATTCTTTGTCATAAACGAAACTTTGCAATTTAATTTTTCGGTTTCGCTTTGTCCAAAATTAAGCCATTTTCCGCAAAGATATTTCTCCACCATTGCTACTACTTCCTTAATACATTGGGAAATTGTTGGTTGGGCCATGCCAATATTAAAATCATCCCCTACGCTTTGCTGGTAGCTCCCGGAAGCAAAAACCCGTAAGGCTGCACATATTTTTAATATTGGGGGGATACTACAAGTCCGATAGGATTGTGGAAATTTGTCATTCATTTCTTTTAATAAATATTGAAGACAATTTTTATTGATCCGGAAAATACTTATAAATCTAAAATGTTTAAGGGTATTTTAGAAGCTGTGTACAGTGATGTATTTAATTCATTACAACATATTTGCCATCGGGTAGTGTAAATGGATCCGATTTGTTTCGCAGAGTTCTTCTGATTTGTGCCAGATTTCTTATATTTTGTTCCTCATTCTCACCACGGAAAAATACATCAATACTACTGATCATTATGAATTGATATAAATTAGTATATTTTTAATTTTATTAGGTTGTAAACAGAAAATTTTTACAAGTTTTCAAAACGAATTGTCAAAACACTCACATAATACCGTCAAAACTGCTAACAAAACAATGCAACCAACTTAACAAAAACAAATAACAACAAAAAACAATGCGGCGACGCATACTCTCACTCGCCAAAATAAAGGTGAGAACCATAATACTAAAATACTGCTCACACGAATCTGAGTATCACGGCGAAAGAGTGGTGAAGCGATGGTGTGGCGAGAACCATAATAGGGACAGTAATCTTGGAACTTCAGGGAAAAGAAATACATATTGCTACAATGATAGGCTCTATAAATTCAATTAAATCGAAGCTGCATTGGACATATCTTCTGAAAATTAAGTCCCTGGGGCTCTATTCTTGAACTATTATGAAAATGTTCGATACCTAGAATATTCGTAACACTACATCGTAATCGTAATGGAGAAATCATAAATTGGTATTTTTGAAACCATTACGGAAAATAAAATAAAAAATAATGACATTTCGTAATGGGGTGAATAAAATGTCATTCCAATTGAAAACCTTAAGAGAAACAGACATCTTTTAAATTATTATTATTTTTTTTTATTTATTTAAATAGTACAATCTTATCAAATGATAATTTATTACTAAAGATAATAACGCACTTATTTGAAACTAATAAGTGGAGCGAGTGTGGGTTTACAGAAATCAATATTCTGCTCCCAATAATGAAACTTTATTAGATGACTAACTCATGCGGTTTAACTCTTTTAAGGCGTCTCAGTTCTTGTGTTATGTCAAGAAGTTGTATTGCTTCACTGTTGGTATGTTGCAGTAACCTTCTTTCATGTTTGATGGCAAATTCCTGGATCACTTCATCAATCCATTTGACATTTAGGTCTTTGTGTAATTCCTCGTTGGTTACGTAGCGGCACAGAATATAGAATACAAACAGAAGGGACATAACCCGATTTTTCTATGGAAAAATTTCGACCGTTTTTTTTGTCCTTAATTTGTATGAAAAAGGGTAGAATATAGTGTTGAAAAAAATTGTGCACTGAACTTTTTTACATTCAATAAGGGTAGAGTCAAATTTTTTTTTGAACCACTTAGTAGCGTATATATATACTTTATAATATATGGTAGCGGTAAGCATTCGTTATTGTACGTAGAAATTTGTTTTGACAACGTTGAATAATTAAACGGTTTGATTGTTTAGTACAGCCCCAGAGCTGGATACCATACGTCCAAATTGGATTAATTATCGATTCGTAAATCAGGCGTTTACAGTACAGGCTAAGCTTAGAATGTCTTCCTATTAGCCAGTACATCTCACGTTGTTTCATTTTCATTTGCTCTGCTTTTTGTCTAATGTGATATTTCCAGTTCAATCTTGAATCGAGATGCAATCCGAGATATTTTGCAGATTCAGCTTGGGGAATTTGTACCCCATTGAGAAATGTATGGATGTTGCTATTTTTGTGCCGCAACGTGTATGTTACATGTACTGATTTCAGCTCGTTAAGCTTTATTTTCCAATCCCTGGTCCATTGGCTGATTTTATCGAGTGGGTGCTGTAAGTATTCTACTGCTTGGTTCTGCGATTCGCTTGATGCCAATACTGCGGTATCATCAGCAAAAGTTCCAATGAAGGTTGTTTCCGTTGTCGGTATATCAGAAGTGTAAAGTAGATATAGGATGGGTCCTAATACGCTACCCTGGGGCACCCCTGCTATGGCTGGGTAAAAGTTAAAGTATGTTGCTTCATGTGATACTCTAAATATTCGTTTGGAGAGATACGACTCGAGCAATTGTCAGTAATTTGTTGGCACTAATTTACTTATCTTGTAGATAAGACCCTCATGCCACACTCTATCGAAAGCCTGTGATACATCTAGAAATACGGCAGGGCAACATTTCTTCTCTTCAAGTGCTTGTTCTATCTTTGCAGTCACGCGATGAACTTGATCAATTGTCGAATGTTTATTCCTGAATCCAAACTGGAAGTCAGGTATAATGATCATTGGTCTTAGTCGTTTCAATAGCAACTTCTCAAACAATTTTGAAATAGTAGGTAACAAAGAGATCGGCCTGTATGAGCCCATTTGCTCGGCTGGTTTGTTTGGTTTTTTTATCATGATTATTTGTGCAATCTTGAAACACTCAGGCACATATGTAAGTCGAAAGCAAGCATTATATATATATATATATATATATATATATATATATATATATATATATTATATATATATATATATATATATATATATATATATATATATATATATATATATATATATATATATATATATATATATATATGTGTGTGTGTTAACATAGTCACTGCTCTCTTTGATAACTCCTTAAACATCCTTGGCGAAATGTCATCAATTCCAGGTGACTTTTTGGGATTCAGATTCATGTCAATTTCTTGTGCAATTTCAAGTGGGGTGACACTTCTGATATTTGATGGAGATCTATAGACTGGTTTAGGATCAATCCTAGATTGTATGTCGTGTGGTTGAAATACTGATGCCAAATGTTGTGCAAATAGTTCTGCTTTTTCTTCGTTATGTCGCACCCATTCTCCATTTATGTTCCTTATAGGTGGCACTTGGATTATTGGTCTCTTGAATCTTTTAGTAGCTTTCCAAAGAGAATAATTTTTGTCAGCTTCAGGACCAAGTCCTTTCAAATAATATTCAGTACAAGCTTCTTTATCTTCTGTAATCGGTTAACTTTATTACTTACCCGATTAAATTCTCTTTTGTCAATAATGTTTCTGGTTCTATGCCATACGCGTCTTTTCCTATGCCTTTCTTTTTTCAGTTCCCGAATCGCCAGGGGGTAGTTGATTTCTTGTACGACTTTCTCACCTAATACGGGTGTAGCCTCTTTAGCTGCATCACGCATGGAGTTAATAAAATATTTAGTTTGTAATTCAAGTTCTTGTTTAGTTTTGAGACTAACTAAAGACTAAATTATTGTTGTGTATTTTTGTGCTTAATATTATTACATTTTAAATATTTTATTATTAAATTTGTAATATTTTATTTTATAACATAAATTATTGTGGTCATCGTGTCTTGTTAGAAATGCTAAAATATTTAAATTTTTGTAGTTAAATCAACTGTGCCTAAATAAAAATTATGGGGGGCTATTATGAAACTATTCGACTTCGGATTTTTACGATATCGGAAAAATCCGATTCGCCGCGAATTTTCCTATTATGAAATAGATGGTCGAATTTGGAAATACAAATATGCAGTTAGCTTTATGTATCTTTTCTTTTTCTATTGTATGTGTGTATTTTGACATTTAAGCAAACGAAAATATTAATTATTTGTGACTTGTGAAAATAAAAATATTTTGTAAATTAATTAAAAATAATTTTGCACCAAAACGTAATAACGTGGAAAATATAATGGATGCTAGTATAGGAATTTTTGTTGATACTAGTGACTCAGGGGGTCTATTATGAAACATTATTCGCTTTCGAAAAATTCGATAGCTAAAAATTCGATACGTTTCGAATATTGCTATTATGAAACACAGCGAATCATCCATTTGTTGTGGACCTGTCAAATCAATTTTATAAATTATAAAATATATACGTTATTTGTAGTAAATTATTTTACAACTTAACTGTTGATAAATATATCTATTCTATTGATATTTAAAAACAATAATTATAATTGCTTTAATTAAAAAATATAAAAATACACGACCGAATTTATTTACACGATAAAAAATACTATTTTAAAACAACATTGACACAATATGAAATTCGCCACCTAAAGGCCAGTCGGATTTTGACGTCACATTTTCGTTTCATTCGATTCGTATTTTTTTTTGTTTCATAATATAGCGAATTTGTCGATTTCGAATTATTCGATAGAAAAAAAAAATTTATAATACCAAAATACGCCGCGAATCGAACTTTCCGAAATCGAATAAGTTTCATAATAAATCCCCGGAATCCGACGATCAAGTTACGCCGACTCTTATTTATGGGAAACATATACGTTCGAATTCAAATCCTTTTGATATAGAAAATAAAAGGTAATGATATTTTCTATTGTTATTCAATAACACAATATATAACGATATAAATTTCACAATGGTTTCAGATTTTTTAAATTATTTCAGGTGTCAAAAGATTTATTTAAATGTATCTTAAACCAAGCGGAGCCCCATTTTCTTTCAAGGAGGGATAATGATGCGATACCGCCTATATTGAAGATAAGAGCGACCTTGCGTTTTTTGGCGGAAGGATTCGGCCACATCTTGTTTCAAAACTGGATTGCAGGCGAACGAGGCAACATATTGAAGCAAACAAACGTAGATCTACTCATAAATACATTGGTAATCCAAAATAAATGAAACATTCGGAATCCGTGACTACAAATTTTATCCGTTCAAAATAAGTAAGGCTACATCACGCTTTTTAGTAGACATAACTAAACTCAAAGTTGTATCCAACATCGTCAGTATGTTTGATCCACTGGGATTAATCAATCCGATTATCGTCTTTGCGAAAATATTGTTGCAACACATGTGGAGATTGAAAATTGAGTGGGATAGATTCAAGGATTTTCAGACGCATCAATCACAGCATAGGGATGTTACATCTACATTCGTTCAATTATACAATCAGAAGTTTCAATCAGACTGTTGTGCGGCAAGTTTCGTGTTGCTCCAGTCAAAATCATCTCGTTGCCGCGATTAGAACTCTGTTCGGAAGTTCTTTTAGCAAATGTGATGCATCGTATTAAGTCAAGCATTACAATCAACAGAATAACATCATATTGTTGAACTGATTCCGAAATCGTGCTAAATTGGTCAAAAATTAAAATCCGTTTTTCGACGACGATGAAATCGTTCGAGTGGCCGATTGCAGAATTCGGATTTATCATTCGAATCTAAACACCCGATAATTTTTCCAAATTCTTATGTATTTCTTTTTTCTTTGTGTAATCTGCGATCGGATAAAGCATATATCGCAGTGCTCGTATGCTTTGCGACGTAATTGTCGCTCTCGATCGTTTTGTTAGTCGCAGAAGATTTTGTCGGTTCCTTTGCTGCGATAACGAAACCAATTTCGTTGGAAGTAGAAGCGAGCTGAAAGAGCTACGCACATTACTTTCTAATCAAAACATGGATGATCAAATAGTTCTTACATGCGCTTGTAACGACAGGCTTTGGGATTGACTGCCGTTAGCAAAAAAAAATAATAATAATAAAAATAATAATAATAAAGAATTTTGAAAGAGAAATGACCAGTGCACGCTATGCCTTCCGCCGCTAGCTCAGGGTGGAGGTAAAATCGGTCGTGGGGTTGTGCACTGGTCGATCCAACACAACTATGACATAAGACCTTTAATTTAAATGCAGCTCACTCGAATCCAACTCACCCTTTGTCAAATCACTCCATTTGGTCCACTCCTTAGTTACTCATGGTTGTTAAAAAAGTATTTATACGAAACGATTTAACTTGCAACATACTTTAAGGGTGCACATTTATTTATCAAAATTTAAGTTTTAACATTATATATTTAAAGAAATTTAAAGAATTCAAACAAATTTAAATGAATAAACTTATTATTTATGTAAAACAAAAAAAATATAATTAAACTTTAAGTTAATTAGCATCCACTAGATTTTAACAATTGGTTCATGAGACAACCCAAACAAAAAAAAATTATTATTAATTGAGATTTATATAATGGGTTACCTTGACGGAGTATCCTCAGACGATGAAGCGCTCCAACGGCCTTGATACTGCCCCGGTTACCTATGGAAAATATTCCTATGCAAGAAGAAAAAAAAAATGTTTAATTAACTGAAAGTCCTTCCATGGTTAAAAATCCGACCTTATATGATATTATAATAAGAATATTCATAAAAAGAAATTAAGTACATCTACAAAGAAACTGAAAAATTCAAAACAAAATAAAGGACAAATGAAATTCAAGATTGAATAAAAAAAAAATAAGAAAAAAAAAATATTAAAATATAGAAAAGAACTATGACTTAACAAAAACAATCCGGTGGTTAACTGCCGTAGTCCACTGCCCTTGTTCCATGCGGCTGCTGCCACGCCTTCACCAATTACCATATATTAGTATCAACGATGTCCTTCAACAACCGGTTTACACCGGCACTCTCAGCGTCAAAAACCGTAGAATCGCCGCTATCAATATCACACTACACCATGTGACTAGAACCCGTCGCACAAAACTCCGTTGGACCACCGCCACCAAAGTCGCCAATTCGTCAGTCGATACCGCAACCCCGCTATACACACTCCTCACAACCAATATTGATTTTCAAGCTCATCCGTGCTTGACACCCGTTAGTCCCGCATCGACGAACCCAATTTTTGTATTCCAACCCAATCACCAACGGTACACGATACTGTAGGTAGGAATGCCGAATGCTTCACTATAATTTATATTAGTTTTCACGCAATTAGTTTTTACGCAATATTAGCTTTCGCGCAATTTGTTTTGACGCAATATTAGCTTTCGCGCAATTTCCTCTACACACCTAGTATAAGGTAATTTATTTTGATTAGCGCGTAATAAACTGAATAAACTGTAGGTCGAATAATCGCAATACACTAATACACTACGACCAAAATATATTGCACGTTTTAAGTTTTAAAAGTTAAGTACACCACTGCGCACGTATTATTCGGATTCACACAACCGTTTCCTTTTCACTGAAAGTATTTTATTTAATAGTCTAACTATAGACGTTTAGGCACATAAGTTTTAACTCAGTATAGGAACCATGCGCAGATTTTAGCGAAAAAAAAACTAGATATAATTTTTTTTCGATTAAATAAAAATAAATGATTGCAGCCAAACTGCTATACAAATTTTGTGTATGCAACCAATATAAAAACTCAATAAATTTAGACAAAAATTTTATCAGTACATATGGAGGTACAGATACATTTTTTTTTGTTATTTTCAAAGCAAAAATTAATTTGGTTGATAAAAAAAATAAATACTCGATACGTTAAGTAATATAAACTTTATTTAAAAATACACAATTTTTTCTATTTAATTTTATTTTTTCGAGAAACAAAATGACATTTGAAAATCGTATGCATGATAATATACATTTTCAGTCACATTTAATTGAATGGGTACATCTCTTCAAAACTAATAAAAAATGGAAATCATATTCAGATAAATTTATTGAAATGAAAATTAAAATCATCTTACTTTTTATCAGTATATCGAAAGAGTTTAATCTAGCTCACATCCTTTACCGTAAAATTATTCAATATATCATGCGATATATTTCAATATTTATGGCACTCGAAATGGACAACACTAATTTTGTTGATTAAATTAAAAGTATAGGCTTTAAATATATTAGTTTATAAAATAATAACTTATATACTTTTTTAATTATTTAAGTGTGTTAAGACACAGAATATAGAGTACAAACAGAAGGGACATAACCCGATTTTTCTATGGAAAAATTTCGACCGTTTTTTTTATCCTTGATTTGTATGGAAAAGGGTAGAATATAATAGTGAAAAAAATTGTGCACTGAACTTTTTTACATTCAATAAGGGTAGAGTCAAATTTATTTTTGGTCCACTTAGTAGCGTATATATATACTTTATAATATATGGTTAAGATAAATTAAATTTAAAACACAACAAAAAATTTAACCGCCAATGCGAAACGTCAAATTGAATTATGTAAACATAAACAAAATGAACATACGTTGCACACACGTCTGCTTCAAAAAATGAAATATTCAAAATTGAACGTGCGTTTTTCTAGCAACTACAAGAAATTATATCGATTTTTTTTTCGCTAAAATTTGCGCATGGTTCCTATACAGGTATCCATAAAAAAAACCAAGTTCGATTATATTATTTTATTCTTGTTGTATATCGAATTCCAACAAGCTATATTATATCTAACAATTAACTGCTTAGCACTCACTTCACTTGCTAGCTTTTTCAACCAAGGTACGATCGAATGCCAAAATAAAAATTATCTTTGAGTTCAAAAATGCAATACAAGAATCCAGTATGTATTTACAGCCACAGACAAAATCCCCAATCATTTACAGAAAACAAAATCATCGTACGGTTTTCTGTTTTGTTTTTTGCATACACCAATACGGCAAGACCAACAAACAACAAACCGCCCAGAGTACACTAAAACCAAAAACATGCCAACCTCGTAGGCGCAACCCCAATTTATCGGTACAACCGTACGTAGCCGACATTCCAGGGACAACACCATGACGTACACTGTGGCACTGAAGCAACAGCAGTATATGCGATGCGTACATGGAACGCACGTTACAGATCGTGGGGACGTATCCATCGACCACTGAGCGTCTCATAAGCCGGGCAATAAATGGAAAGAAGGGAATTCACCATCTGGTCGGCAAGATCAAGCTACTTAAGGTTACACGCGAATGTCTTTACTATGGTTCACTCCTATAGGTTTCCCCTCCGGTGAACCCAGTTCATAAGCAACGTTTCCAATTTCACGTAGAATAATGGCCTTTAAAAATTTTGGAGCTAATTTCGCGGACTGACGCTTTACAGCATCGCTCAGCATGAAGTTGCGGACGAAAACAGTTTGACCTATTTGCAACTCCCTCTGTCGACTACGTAAATTGTAGGTATGGACATTTTTCTGATAGGCCGCTTCTAAATGCGCCAACACATTTCGTTGCGCTAGACTAAGGCGGTCGGTTTTGCTTAACGTAATGATGTCTCTATTGGCAACAGTGTATAACTCCCTCAATAATCTATAATCGTCCCCATGGCCTACGCAATGTTGTCCAAACATAGTGTGGTGAATAGTCAGTCGCGCTATGGTTAGCGTTTCTTAGCGCTGATGCGATTTCGTGGAGGTGTTGATCCCACTTTCGATGATCCTCCTTAATGTAGGAGCGCAATGCCGCGAGTATGGATCTATTGACCCTTTCAGATGGGTTGCATTGCGGTGAATACTTTGGTGTAAACATATGGGTCACTCCAAATCTTGTAAGTAAGTTCTTCATGGCAATCGAGGTGAACTGAGCACCATTATCGGATGTTACTGTCTCCGGCACTGAAAATACGGAAAATATATCCCTTTCCAGGTAATGTACAACTGCTGAGGCTAAAGCTTGCTTCATAGGCTTAAGAAATATGTATTTGGAGTATAGGTCTAAGACAATGAATAGATAAGCGTTACCAGTAGTAGACCTGGGGTAGGGTCCCAGGAAATCCATGCACAAATGCTGCATTGGCCTAACTGCTAATATTTGTTGGCCCATCGGAGGTTGGATTGCGAGGTTTGGTGCCTTCGATTCTTTACATATTTGGCAGTTTGATATATATTTCTTAACATCGTTTGCCATTGTTGGCCAATAGTAGTACCTCTGTAATCGAGTAAGGGGTTTAGCTATTCCTAAATGAGATGACAACGGGGGGTCATGTGCTAATTGGACCAGTGCTTCGGTTAAATTTCCTGAAACGTAATGTTTCCACAAGGGGAAGTCACTACTGGGGTCATCACGACGATTAGAGGGGTTGATATAGACTTTGTCATTAACCACTTGAAGATTTACGAACGCGGAAGGAGTAGTTTGCACCTTGGAAGCGAGAAAGGCGTACTCGTCCTTGTGGAATGCGGAAGAATCGAGATCCAAGTGCAATGGTTCATCACTCACTTCTTCCATAAAGGCTCGTGATAGAGCATCTGGGACCACATTCTGCGATCCTTTCCGATGCATAATTTTAAATGTGAATCCTTGCAATTTCAGTGCCCATCGGGCGAGTCGACCACATAAATCAGTCTGTCCCATCAGCCATTTGAGGCTCGCATGGTCAGTGATAATGGTAAACGAGTACCCCTCGATATACGACCTAAACTTCTTTACGCATAACACCGCGGCAAGACATTCCAATTCGGTGACCGAATAGTTCCGCTGTGCTGCGTTAAGCTTTTGCGACATATAAGCGATGGGGCGCTCGCCACCATCATCATCGACTTGGAACAACACCCCACCCACGCCAGTACTACTAGCGTCACATTGGATGCTAAATGGTCGGGAAAAATCGGGATGCACTAATACGGGTGCTCGTGATAATGCTAGTTTTAATTACTCGAAGGATTTCTGACAGTCTGTTGTCCATTTAAAAGTGCGGTTCTTTTTTAGTAGTTCGGTAATTGGAGCTGCCAGAGTAGCATACGATGCAATGAACCTACGGTACCACCCTGACATACCCAAAAATCTACGTACCTTTTTGACGGTGTTCGGCACAGGAAACGATAGGATGGCTTTTACCTTTTCTTAAAAGGTTTTCTTTTCTTGACAACCGTCCCCCACCACATAACCCAAGTAGCGAATTTCGCTTAACAGAAAATGGCTCTTAACAAGATTCACGGTTAGACCTGCGGAACTAAGTAGAAAGGCTACTTGTTTGAGTAACCGAATGTGTTCTTCGAAACTCTCGGAGGTAATGAGGAGGTCGTCTAAATAAACGAAGACTTTTTCGTGTAATTGGTGTGGGATCACCCGGTGCATCAGTTTGCATAAAGTCTGTGGCGCGTTGCAAAGTCCGAATGGCATTACAACGAACTGACACAAGGGGCGACCAGGGACCGTGAATGCCGTTTTATCTCTGGACTCCCGGGTCAACTGGATCTGCCAAAAAGCATCTTTCAAATCAATGCTAGAAATGAATTTGGTCTGATCCAACCGACTCAGAAGCCCATCGATGATCGGTAGAGGGTACGCGTCCCTGATCGACACTTCGTTCAGTCGTCGGGCGTCTAAGCACATTCGAACTTTGCCATTAGACTTTGTGACCAAGGTCACCGGGGAACTCCAGGAACTGTTGGACTCCTCAATTACCCCGAGAGCCAACATCCTGTCTAGTTCTCCATATAGGGTTTTCTGGACGGCCGGATACACCGGGTAATGCCGTTGCTTTACAGGCTTAGCGTCTCCCACGTCAATATGGTGAGTCACCAGATTAGTTCGACCCAAACCTAGTTCCTCACATGAAGGAAATTCCTTGATTACGTCATTTAGGATTTGTGTTTGCTGCGGAGTAAGTTTATGATGCGAAAGTTCGTTTTGGGGTTCAATAGTAGGGCTATCACTAATGGCAGCGATTATCGAAGTTGGACTTTTAATACAAATGTTGAACTCGCGCCAGAAATCGATCCCTAAGTACAGCTTCTGTTTGAGACTAGGAACTATAAAGACTTTTAGAGTTTTTTCTATACCATTATAATTGATGGAAGCGTATAAATACCCAAATACCCTAGCCTTGTCTCCCGATGCGGTTTGTATACTAGTAGGCAAATGAAAAATCCTATACCGAGAGTCTTCCAAAAACTTTTCACTTCCCAAACCTAAGGCTGTTATGGTTGTTATAGTCGAAGCCGTACTAGGGGAGCTTGATGAGGTGCTCCGTGACCGTAGTGTATAGCTATTCCGAAATTACGTGGGAATTATGTATGGCTTTAAATAAAACTATGTTATTTTTAATTTTGATGGTTTTATTTTAGACTTAACCACAGAAAAGTTCGTACAATAATAATCTTTATTAAATCTTCAAAAATACAAATCGGCTACTAATAGTATATAAATATAAAGTATATATAAATGTTATACATACATATTTGTATATGCATTTAAATATATTTGGAAGTACATAATTATTTTGCAATTTCATTTAGTTATATAATTCAAATGTAAGTATGTACGAGTGTGTATAGTATCGGAACCAACGAGAATGTATTACAAGCCATATTGTTGTGAATACATGCACAATTTTCGGTCGACTATATCATGGTATTGTGTATAAATAAAGAAGAAAAATTCCGTAAATAAAAACGAAACAATGTGCAAACGTAAAATAAAATAAAAATTTGTAAAGCTTTACATTAACAAGTCTGTAATTATTATCCTTATACAGTATACTATCGTTTCTTCGTTTATTAGAAATTTAGAACTAAAATTGTTACTTAAAAGGAAAATAGTCATTTATAATTTTATTTCTTTAATAAATGCATCACATTTATTTCAAGATTGCTGAGCATTATAAACATATGGGCTTATTTCTTCATTTTAAAAAATTACAGCACCAAACAGAAATTGCATAACCTTTCTCCTTCACATCAATATCCACACTAAACAAAATAAAAAATAAAATTTTAAATTATAATGAAATCTAGCTCCACCTCTTCCACTTCTATTTTATATTTTTCTTCTATTTGTTATTTTTTTTTACTTTTATTTAATGTGTGCGTATATCATGTGTCGTATATATATTACAAAATTTTGTGAACTTTTTCTGTATTTTTATACTAATACAAATGAATAGATGACCGAAATATTTGATAGGATCGGTGTATACTCGAGTACAGTTCGGCTTGTAGAATACATTTTCGTTGGTTCCGATAGTATATAAAATAGAATAAGTATATTATATAAATAAATATGTATGTATTCGGAAATTATAATGTAAGTATATAAGCAAGGTAAGTTTATGACCGTAGCAACGATAGAATAATATCTGTATGCACATTTGTATGTACATTTATTGCAGAGTATAGGGTGGATCATAACATGGTGGCCCCGCTATCGAGCAAGCCAAGATACTCGTCTCCATTTAAAACCACTTTAACATAAGGTCGGGTATCAATAACATCATCTATCAAGGCTTCGGAAATAATTTCGCGAAGAGCACGCTTATGCCTCCAATAATTACGGACTCGAAGCAGGCCACGTAAAAAGGTTTTAGTAGGTAATGCAAGTGAAGGGTTGTGGTGGCTAAACGAAAAAGGTAGTGATTTTATTGCGGAGGTGGACGTGACAACGGTTGATCGTTGTGAATGTCCGTTATTGTTCTGGGGAGACTAGAGGGTGTCGGATTCCCAGCGAAACGAATACTCATGTGGGAGTTTCCCGAACATCTAAAACAATGCGGTTTGACAATACCAGGACGGCCGCAACCGAAACACACTATTGGTTTGGGACATTCCGCGTACATATGGCCAATGTTCTGGCAGTTCCAGCAAATTTGCAAATTTCCTGAGTTAGCAATAGGTACAGTTTTACTTTGTTGCATCGGAAAATGTTCCTTTCGTGACCGCCAATTTACTTCATCCACTTGATCCGTCTGTAGGGCTTGTTCGTCTAACTCCACTTCGTCCACATATCTACGCACACACAGTTTTTCGGGCTCATATCCAGTTCTGCTCCATGTATCTTCTAAGGCCAAGCATCATCGTACCAAGTACGCAATGGAGAATATCTCTTGATCGGCCAGTGCGTTTTGGAAGCCTTTTCTCATGTTGCGTCGAACGATGTGGAGAAGTTCTGAATCAGGAAGTGGTGTTCGGAACTGCAGCGACAACGCTATGATATCATTATAAAAGGTTCAGAAACACTCATGTGATTTTTGCTTTCTAGACTCTAAGCTTCTCCTGATATCGTGTTCGGTCCTCCGGTCTTGAAAACGTTCGATCAAATTCTCCTTTAATGTGTTCCACGATACATCTGGGTTGCGTTCGATGTGACACCAGTACCAATTCAGCGCCGCGCCTTTCAGCAATGCTCCTAGTTGATGCACCAACTCGCCATGCACGAGCCCAAATGTAGAGGCCTGGTGTTCCACCCGGAACAAGAACCTCTCGACCGCCAACTCCCGCGAATCGCCGTTGAACGAAATTTTCCATTTGTCCAAGTGGTGTGCTGAGTACGCAGACGTTTTAGGAGAAAGAACTGTACTAGAAAATACTCTGGACACCTCCTGGATATCTTAGTCATCTCCATGGGGCCCTGAAGTAGTTTGATGCTTTTTAGTTCTATGCGGTGTTTTGGTATTCTTTGATGTTCGGGGGGTCTCCTCATCTTCGGAGGTTGAGAGTTCCTCTGGGTCTTCCTGCGGAGTCGCCTTTATTTGTTCTAGAGTTTCATCTAGATTAGCACTTCCTTCTTGTAATGATTCCACCGCCGTCAACATTAATCCAAGTGAAGTCAAATATTCACGGCATTGTTCCTTATAGGTTTTGGTACTAAATAATAACCTTTCCAACCGGCCTTGGACGTGTATTAGCCTGGACTCCACAGTAATTATTTCATTTGGAGTAGGGGCATACTCAGACTCGGTCTGATCTAAAGGTTCCTTCTGTTCCTTTTTCCTATGTTTCCGTTTTTTCCTCGACTCTTCCGTCGGGGATTGTGTTTGCTTAGTAATGTCACCAGGGTTGATACTCGTAATCCAATCCCTATGTTCTTTTATCTTGAGGGCACATCGTCTCAATTCCCGTTGTGGTGCAGAACGAGCTGCTGCATGGGCCTTGTAGGGCTTTATTACCGGGTTTGCAACTTCGTTAGTTATTGCTGTTTTGAGTGCCTGAAGTTTATCTATCGACCCTCCTTTTATGTCGCGTACTACGCATTCGATTTCGAACTCGTCAGGATTTAAAATTGAAATATCCATTTTCGAAATGATTAGGTGGGTTTACCGAAAGAGCAACAACACGTCATTGATGATAAATTTAAGACAGAAAAATTCAAAAAGTAACCGCATTGTGGTTAAGAGAAATTACGACCCAGACAATAAGAAAGGATAGAAAAAGAAAATTTGGATGCTGAAGGATAGTTAGTATTCAGTAGTTTAAAAATTATAATATTACAGTTAATAGCAAAAAAAAATTGTTGGTTTTTTTTTTTTTTTTTTTTTTTATATATAGATATATAATAAGCTAAAAAAAATGATTATTAGTAGAATGATATTAATAATAAAAAAAAATTGGATATTATGTATATATTTGATTTCAAATAGATTATATAGTATAAGAATATATAGTTAATAATTTCGAGACCACAGCGTGAGTGATTTGAAAAAGTTGGTTGGATTTAGAGTGAGTATCGGAAAGACTTATTGATTAAATTAATTTACGAATTGAGTATAAAAGTATAGTAATTAATCTACCATATGGGATAATTAGTTGGTTTACACTCAATGAAAAATGTATCGCACACAAAATACCAGAATCACAAGGAGCGCTTTTACCCGGGTATTCTACATTTCATCCGACGCATTCGTCTACTACACAACGGCAGGTAAATGCTTGAGAAATGGGAAAGACCACTAGTCGCAAAGCAATAATAATAAAGAATTTTGAAAGAGAAATGACAAGTGCACGCTATGCCTTCCGCCGCTAGCTCAGGGTGGAGGTAAAATCGGTCGTGGGGTTGTGCACTGGTCGATCCAACACAACTATGACATAAGACCTTTAATTTAAATGCAGCTCACTCGAAACCAACTCACCCTTTGTCAAATCACTCCATTTGGTCCACTCCTTAGTTACTCATGGTTGTTAAAAAAGTATTTATACGAAACGATTTAACTTGCAACATACTTTAAGGGTGCACATTTATTTATCAAAATTTAAGTTTTAACATTATATATTTAAAGAAATTTAAAGAATTCAAACAAATTTAAATGAATAAACTTATTATTTATGTAAAACAAAAAAAATATAATTAAACTTTAAGTTAATTAGCATCCACTAGATTTTAACAATTGGTTCATGAGACAACCCAAACAAAAAAAAATTATTATTAATTGAGATTTATATAATGGGTTACCTTGACGGAGTATCCTCAGACGATGAAGCGCTCCAACGGCCTTGATACTGCCCCGGTTACCTATGGAAAATATTCCTATGCAAGAAGAAAAAAAAAATGTTTAATTAACTGAAAGTCCTTCCATGGTTAAAAATCCGACCTTATATGATATTATAATAAGAATATTCATAAAAAGAAATTAAGTACATCTACAAAGAAACTGAAAAATTCAAAACAAAATAAAGGACAAATGAAATTCAAGATTGAATAAAAAAAAAATAAGAAAAAAAAAATATTAAAATATAGAAAAGAACTATGACTTAACAAAAACAATCCGGTGGTTAACTGCCGTAGTCCACTGCCCTTGTTCCATGCGGCTGCTGCCACGCCTTCACCAATTACCATATATTAGTATCAACGATGTCCTTCAACAACCGGTTTACACCGGCACTCTCAGCGTCAAAAACCGTAGAATCGCCGCTATCAATATCACACTACACCATGTGACTAGAACCCGTCGCACAAAACTCCGTTGGACCACCGCCACCAAAGTCGCCAATTCGTCAGTCGATACCGCAACCCCGCTATACACACTCCTCACAACCAATATTGATTTTCAAGCTCATCCGTGCTTGACACCCGTTAGTCCCGCATCGACGAACCCAATTTTTGTATTCCAACCCAATCACCAACGGTACACGATACTGTAGGTAGGAATGCCGAATGCTTCACTATAATTTATATTAGTTTTCACGCAATTAGTTTTTACGCAATATTAGCTTTCGCGCAATTTGTTTTGACGCAATATTAGCTTTCGCGCAATTTCCTCTACACACCTAGTATAAGGTAATTTATTTTGATTAGCGCGTAATAAACTGAATAAACTGTAGGTCGAATAATCGCAATACACTAATACACTACGACCAAAATATATTGCACGTTTTAAGTTTTAAAAGTTAAGTACACCACTGCGCACGTATTATTCGGATTCACACAACCGTTTCCTTTTCACTGAAAGTATTTTATTTAATAGTCTAACTATAGACGTTTAGGCACATAAGTTTTAACTCAGGTATCGTTTACCCATAAAAAAAACCAAGTTCGATTATATTATTTTATTCTTGTTGTATATCGAATTCCAACAAGCTATATTATATCTAACAATTAACTGCTTAACACTCACTTCACTTGCTAGCTTTTTCAACCAAGGTATACGATCGAATGCCAAAATAAAAATTATCTTTGAGTTCAAAAATGCAATACAAGAATCCAGTATACATTTACAGCCACAGACAAAGCCCCAATCATTTACAGAAAACAAAATCATCGTACGGTTTTCTGTTTTGTTTTTTGCATACACCAATACGGCAAGACCAACAAACAACAAACCGCCCAGAGTACACTAAAACCAAAAACATGCCAACCTCGCAGGCGCAACCTCAATTTATCGGTACAACCGTACGTAGCCGACATTCCAGGGGCAACACCATGACGTACACTGTGGCACTGAAGCAACAACAGTATATGCGATGCGTACATGGAACGCACGTTACACGCTGACGGAAACATTCAATTTGTTCACATCCCCGCACGATCACCGCATTTTGGTGGTCTGCGGGAAGCTGCTGTTAAATCCACGAAGCATCATTTGTATCGAGTGTTATCAGCTGCAACGATTGAGGCGTCGTTAAATTCTCTCTCTCTCTCTAGCATTAATATCCCATGAAAGGATTTTGCCGCCCGCACTATGGTTCTCCATCCGTCTCGTTCCATCGCTCTCGTCCTCCAATTTCGACATCCTAAAACGAGTAGGTCTTGTTCGACGTCGTCACGCCAGCGCAGTCGCAGTCTTCCTCTATGACGTACTCCGGCTGGTTGTTGATGGAACACTTTGTTACGACTGTGTGGTCGCAACCACAATTTTCTGTTTTATATTCACCTCGTTTGTTGTTTTCGCTTTCCTTTGTTAATTGTGCGCTGAACGCACTCGTGACGTTTTGTTTTGTACCCCATCGTTTGGTGGCGCAGGGGTGAGAAGAATGACGGGAGAGCGAGAGCAATGCATATCGAGCGTGTGTAAAGTAAAACGTTTTAGAAAAATGTTTTTCTTATATGCTTCTCTTTTATATCAATGCAAATTGATATAAACGAAAAACAGAGAAGAGAGATTATTTTTCTAGAACGTTTTGCGCGTCGCTGTGTGGCGCAAGAATTTTTTTCTTGTTGCCATTCGAGTTTGTGATTTTGAAGATGAGTCGAGTTGTGAATGTTAAAAAGATAAAATTCAAGTTTGATTTTTGTTGGATCGAGTGTTAACATGGTCAACTAAAACATTATTTATTGTTTGTACAATTTTTCTTCGATATGAAAAAAAAAACTTACGATTATAAATAAATATAGATTATTTATAACGATTATTTTTATTATAAAGTGAAAAATTATCATAATAAAACTCATGGTTAAACTAGTAAAAAGTTTAGTTTTAGTGTAATTTTTATTGTTTGGGGAAGATACGTAGAAGAAATTTATGTAATTTGGTCACTGCAAATTCTAAACAAACTGTTTAGAATTATGTTAGACAAAATAGAATATTAAAAATCTCCGTGCTATTTCGATGTGTTGTTGAAATTGACTAACAATTTATTTTTTAATTTCTAGGTTTTTATACACAAAAGAAAACCTAAATTATGACTAACTTATAATAGAACACGATAACAAGAAACTGCAAAGAGTGCAAGCGGATGTATCATTTTCACATATACGTGTTGCGCTGTCTATGCATATCAAATGATCATCCGCTCACACGCTTTACATTGTTTCCGGTTATCGTGTGAAATAAACTGTTCAAGATTGAACATACTCCCGGGCGACTATGGCAAGGTTGTACTATGCAGTAGCGGCCGTTGATTGTGGTCGAAGTGGATCTAATGGGCGCCGGCGCCGTATGTAAGCTATGATCCAGACTATTCCGACGATAAGAGCGCTCCAGAATAAAATATGAATCATGGTGTAGTGATGAACATGATGTTGATTTTGGTTGGTGAAGAACTCATTTCTCTGGATCAGGTGCTCATTTTCCCGAAGAGCTGCTATTTCATCTTCCAACTTTTTAGTGTCCAGACCGGAGATGAGGTCAGCCGCAGCGTCATCACGCACCTTGGTTTTGATGTGATTTCCAAGATTTTTCAACTGCTTGGAAGTGGTGATGCCCGAGGTTGATCTTTGAAACGCCTTGCTTATACTGTTGGTTGCTGTGCCCACAGCTACAATGTATGACTCCCTGTCGCGTAATATACAGCCTGCATCAATGCTAATTATTCCCGAGCCTTGAAGAGTGAGCGGACTAGATTGGGATCCACATAAGACATCGACCGTAGTTTCGTTGGGAACTGCATAAATCCATTGATTGGGTGCCTTGAGGGGAATCCATCTATTAGTGGAATTCCTAGTTTGAAAGCTGCAGAATTGCTCAAGAGCGGCTTTCCGCTGAAGGATGGCTACCTCGCATCGACCGTTGTTAGAGAATGCGTTGAAGACGGGTGATGTCTCGCATAGGAAATGTGCTGAGGAAACAATCTGACAACGAGATAGTTGTTCCGTAGAGAAGAACGCGAAATGTTCGCGATGGCTGTCCATGGCCAGATACTCAGTTGAAGTTACTATGCTTGACTGTGTGTGGTCATGCAGAATGTCCGGCACGGCAATCACGGAGAGAAGCGTATACTCTGTTGCGAACGCCAGTGGAATGATGACTTCGATGATCACGTTCTTCTTGGTCATTCTACTTCTGACTGTTAGACTCTGATATACATGTATCAAATCAGACAATTGGTGACCAGGGACGCTGACGGCTGTCGGTACATGTTGCCGAATCAGCGAAAGTTGTTCTTCTAATTGGTCCGGCGTGAGTATGGTGGGATGCAAAATCTCATGATGAGCGGAGTACACTATGTTAAGCAAACTGTGTTGGGTGTCTTCCAAGTTCTGTAAGATCAAGGTTAACTCGATTATGTTCATTACCACCGAGCGAACCCTGTCCTCATAGCTTCGATACTCTTGTAGTACCTTTAACTCCTCCCTTAATCGCCTCTGCTCTTGTAATAGGTTGTTCATGGACATCATGGTGAGATTGGAATTATGCTTTATCAATTTTACCGTGTTATCTATTATTGATGTTTGATTCTGTATTAATGTCAGTAGATGATTTTCGTTGGTGTTGATCGTGTCAAACTGGGATTCGTATTGGGCTGCATCGCGTTGCGACAAGATGCCAAATATATCGCCCAAAGCAATCCCCAACGTATCTCCTAATCCTCGCTTGGATCGCTTGCGTTCCTTATTGCTATCTTTTAGTAACTTGTTTTCAGCTATTAGGTTGTTGAGTCGCCATTGCAAATGTTGTAGGGTAGTATTACAGTTGAATCCTGGCAGATCTTTACAAGCTCCTTGTAGTTGGGCTACGGCTTGCTTACAGTTTTCTACCTCTTTCCAATAGTCGGTCAAGTTGTAAAAAATTACTAATTTCCATTTCATGGCGACGGCTTCTAGGGTTCCCATTTCCTCAAAGTATATGCCTGATGGATGGTCGAAGGGGCGGATGTTACTGATACCGCGCGCCAAACCTAGAATGGTGCATACTGATAATAGCGCCAAGGCTAAATTGCTAGCCCTTAAACCACACTTTGCTCTTCTCGGCGGTTGCTTCCTGATAGGTGGGGCTTCGTTGTTGGCGGCTTCGAGTTCTGGAGTATTTGTCATCTCCGCTTCTATGGGGAGCTTGCATAGTTTGGTGATTGGTCGTTTGTACACATTGTCCTTGCATTTAACCGTGGCCACGCGAACTAGACCATCAGCACCAGCTTGAGTTTCAATAATTCGACCTAATTTCCAATATGTTGTCGGTAGTTGATTGTCTCGCAAGAGGACTAAGTCGTTTATCAATAAGTTGGGTTGCGGCGTTTTCCATTTGCTGCGTTGCTGTAATTGGTGTAGATATTCAACTGACCATCTCTTCCAAAAGTCTTGTATCATCCGTTGTACTAGGTGCCATCTTGTGGTCAGAGGTATGTTCTCGACCATGCCAGAAGGCTGGCTCTTGAGAGCTTCCCCGATCAAAAAATGGTCAGGAGTTAATGCCTTAAGATCGGATGGATCATTGGTTAACGGCGTCAATGGTCTCGAATTTAGGCAAGCCTCTATTTGAGCGGTGATGGTACTTAATTCTTCATAGGTAAGAGTAGTGGCACCTATGACTCGTTTTAAATGACCCTTTACGGATTTAATTCCGGCTTCCCAAATGCCTCCAAAATGAGGGGCGAATGGTGGTATGAAATGCCAAGTTGTCTCGCCTTCGGCTATTGCATTTGTTATATCGATTGGCAATGTGGTCAAGGCGACGTGAAGGTTCTTCTTCATTTCGGCATCGGCACCAACGAAGTAGGTGCCATTATCCGAATACAGATCCGTGCATAAGCCTCGTCGTGACGTGAATCGTTGGTAAGCGGCAATGAAGGCGGCCGTTGTTAAGCTACTAACTATTTCTATATGTACGGCCTTGGTCACCATGCAAACAAATAGGGCTATGTATCCCTTATATGATTTATGACCTCTGCCTTTTGTTGTTCTCAGCTGAATAGGTCCAGCATAATCGATCCCAGTTTTAGCGAATGGTCTGCCTGGCCATACTCTGGAACCTGGAAGATCACCCATAAGTTGTCTCGTATTTTGTTGTTGGTGCCGGAAGCATGTAACACATTTATTTATCACGAGTCGTACAGCTCGCCTTCCATCCAGGATCCAATATCTATCTCTTAGGTGTGATAGCGTCAGCTGTACTCCTCCATGCAACATTAACTTGTGGGCTCTTTCGATGAGTTTCCGAGTAATTGAATTATTTTTACCCAAAATAATGGGATTTTTGGTGGCTGTTGGGATGTTCGCGTTCTGCAGTCGCCCTCGCATTCGTAATACACCATTGTCATCTAGAAAGGGGTTCAAAGATAAAAGCTTGCTGTTATTCGGCAATCGCTGTGTGTTTCTCAGACATCTCAGCTCCTGGTAGAAGTCTTCCTCTTGACTCATGCGGAATATAATGGTTTCAGGCGCAATCGCCTTAAATGTTGGAATTTTCCGTGCAGCCCGATTAATGAACGTTGCGCAGATTGCTACTACTCGTTTTAATTTGTCATAACTGGAAATCCTTTGAAACAATCCCCACCAGACGTTGGTTACATTCGTTGTTGCTATTAAGGTTATCTTCTCCTCGTATTCCTCAGGGCGATAGGCTTGTGGGTCCGTCTCACTGTTTTGCTCGATATCTTCAGGGAGTCCCCATAGAGTTGAATCATGTTGTAGAAATTCTGGTCCATGCCACCATAACTTGCAGTGGACTAATTCTCTAGGAGATGTTCCTCGAGAAGCGAGGTCTGCGGGATTCTCGTGGGACCTTACGTGATGCCAAGTGGCTGTTGGTAGCTTTTGTTTTATGCACGAGATGCGGTTTGCAACAAATGTTTTGAAGCGCCTTGGTTCTCCCTTGATCCAGCTTAGCGTGATGGACGAATCGGTCCAAGCGTGCGTTTCACACTCATTTAGCTGCATTGCAAGTTGCACATGCCTTAATAGTTTAGCTAGTAGTCTAGCTGCGTTTAACTCTAATCGAGGAACTGACAGCTTTGTTTTGATGGGAGCCACCCGTGTTTTGGCCATTACAAGATTAGTGGTTACTTGTCCTGCCTCGTTGGTAGTCCTGCAATATACTACAGCGGCGTATGCAAGTTCGGAGGCGTCAGCAAAGCCGTGTAGTTCCTTTCTGGTGCTTCTTGTTGTGTTGACCCACCTAGATATTTTTATGTTCTTCACAGCGGGCATTTCCTTCTTGTAGATCAACCATTTTTTACCTATTTCTTCTGGTAGTGGTTCGTCCCATTCGATCCCGGAGGCCCACGTACCTTGCATCAGAATCTTAGCAGCAATGATGACGGGTGCTAACCAACCGATTGGGTCAAATAATTTTGATGAATCAGCCAAGAGTGAACGTTTGGTGGCCGTCCCCTCAGACAATTCCAAATTGTCTACGTGAAATTCAAAGGTGTCTTTCGTGGGGTTGTAATGAATCCCCAAGGTTTTGATGCAATCGCTTAATTTTAACAACACGTTACCGGTAGCTTGCAATTCTGTTGGTATTTGCGCTAATAGCTCCGGACTATTGGAAGACCACTTCCTTAGTTTTAGTCCACCTTTCTCGGAGAGCCCTATTAGTTGTTGTATCATGGCCGAGGCTTGGTCTAAGCTGTCGTTTCCTGTCAGCAAATCGTCCACATAGAAGTCAGACAATATGGTTTCGGAGGCGATAGGAAACGATCGCCGTTCGTCTTCAGCTAGTTGCCTTAAAGCACGCACAGCCAGAAAGCTGGCGGCTGTGGTGCCATATGTGACCGTTTTTAACCTGTAGATGTCTATGGGGTTTGTGGGTCCGTCCTCCATAGAATTAGTTGATAATTTCTATCTTGCTCGTGAATCCATACCTGCCGATACATTTTTTCTATATCGGCCGTCAGCACGTACTGATGTTTACGCCAACGAAGGATTATGTCCGCCAAATCTTGCTGTAACTTTGGGCCGATCATCATTTTCTCATTAAGGGATGATCCATTTGTTGTTTTGGATGACGCATCGAACACTACACGTAATTTGGTAGTAGTGCTGTCCTGCTTCATTACACCATGGTGTGGAATGTAGTAACTATTATAGTTTGGCTGCTCTTCTAACTTGGGAACCAGCTCCATATGGCCTAAGTCCAGATATTCCTTCATGAAGTTTTGGTATAGTTGTTTAAACGGGGCGTCTTTTTTAAATCTTCTCTCTAGTTGTAATAAACGAGCGGCAGCCGTTTTCTTGGATTCTCCTAACTTTGGGGGATCCTCCTTGAACGGAATGCTCACCGAGTACCTGCCGTCACCGTTTCGTTGAACTGTTGATGAAAAGTGTTCCTCCGCTCTCTGCTCTTCTTCGGTACGGACCCTTTCGTCTGGAATATCGTCGTTTTCCACTAAGAGTTTTAGTTGATTCTCGATGGCTTTAGTGGTCACCATTGTAAGCTTTTCTCCAGAACGTTGACCCATGTTACCCATCAAAATCCAGCCCAGCTCAGTTTCTTGAGCCATCGGGTCGTTGGGACCCATCTTGATTATGTTGTTGATAGCTATGGACGCATAATAGTCGGCACCGATTATTAGGTCGATGGGTTGTGGATGATTGAACCTCGGATCGGCCAATTTTAGTCTACCCAGGTGGGTCCATTTGCTGTCGTCAACCTTGACTTGTGGTAGTTGATGATCCAGGTTATCGAACACTAGTGCCTCAATAGCTAAAGTGAAACTCCCAGGGAAATTGGATGATAGCGTAGTGTTCACAGCATGTCTGCATACTCCTGCCGCTTGACCACCAATGCCAGAAATTTTAACATTAATTTTCTTCCTTTTGAAATTGAAACGATTTACGGCTCTGGATGATATTAACGTTGCCTGAGATCCAGGATCTATCAGGGCTCGCAGTGTTACGAGCTGACCGTTGGCGGTTGTTGAAAGGACCACGGCAGTTGGCAATAGCACTGCCGATGTTTGCTGCACCATGAATGTTTTCGGACCCTGCTCGGTTTTCGATGCAGAGTTGTTGCAATGCAAGAGGGTGTTGTGTTTACCATTGCAGACTACGCAGAATTCCGTGGCGGAGCACTTGAACTTATCATGACCTTCCAAGCATCGCACACAGAATTGTAGATGGTTGACCAATTTAGCCCTCTCCAAGGTTGGCATATTCTTGAAACGTGGGCAGATCTCTAACTTGTGATTTCCGCTACAATTGGGTACCACGCAGCGTACTGAAGCTGTCGCGACATTTACACGTTTGATCGGCTGTGTGACGATTTGACGCGGTGTTGCTACATGCTTGTTTTTACCCATGGCTTCTAAAGACTGGAATCGTCGTTCTAAAAAGTCAAACAACACGTTCAAATTCGGAACTTCCTTGGGCTGTTGCAAATTTGTCTCAAACAATCCTATTGACTCTGGATCGAGCCTTCTAGTGACTAAAAATACCACAAATGCTTCGAATGTGGACTTCAGTTCGAGTTGCTGGATGTTATGCAACACTTCCTTAAGCGTGTCATGCATCGAGCGGATTGCTGGCCCTGTTGCTTGTTGTAGCGTAGACATCGACAATATTGAATTGAAGTAATTGCTGGACAACAACCTCTTGTTGTCATATCTAGTTTTTATGGCTTCCCACGCCATATCATAATTATCACCTGTTGCGGCTAGATGAGCGATGAGCTGAGCCGCTCCCTTTTGCAGCTTAGATTTTAAATAGGTCATTTTCATTGTGTTGGACAATGAATCATTGTTATGAATTATTTCAATGAACAAATCCTTGAACGAGGTCCATTTATCGTAGTCACCATAGAAGGTTGGTATTTCTACTTGAGGCACCTTTTGTTCTACATGTGGTTTACTCGTAATACGTTCTGCCAGTTCCTGGCACTGTTGTAATCTTATTATCGTATTTTCCACTCTATTTTTGATGGTGCCATAGAAATCTTGGACGAAATAGTTTGTTGTTTTGTCCTTTTCATCCGTTTCTATCATGATGGTTGCATGCAGTTGATATATATCACGCATTTGTCTCTGCAGCTGATTTACTTTTAGATGAAGGTATTCCTTCGGAAAACTTTCTTTATCCAATCTGCATTCTATTGCGTATATGTCTTGATGTAATTGACGCATATAGAAATCTTTTCGCTTGCACTCGAGGGTTAAAGATGCAGTTGTCGTCTTATGATGCTCATTACTGCTAGAGTGTGACGAGGAATCGGTTTCCTTGAAAGGCGGAGGTTTACTGGATTCTTGATTGTCCCTGCTACAAGTTGGTTCCGGCTCTTCTTGATGGCTCTCCGAATGAACGTCGTTATCGATGGAATCAGGCTGGGAAATTGTGGTCCAGCCTAATTTTTCGACCGCTGTACCCGTTGGAGTGCTTGGAGGTGCTGCATTCAAGCGTTGGCGCATGTCTCCTAGAAGCCAGGTGCATTCATCCGGTGTAGTTTGTCTAGTTGAACGATATGGGTGCGAATTCTCCATTGGAGGGGATATCGCTAGAATCTTTTCATCATTGGTGATGAACTCCTGATGTGCCGCCTTCACATATGCTATTTTCTTCTCCAAATAGCTTTTTGTTTTCCGGGAGTTGCCGTCCTTTTTATAATTGGAAAGCAACTGCCTTATGTTGGTAGCAATTTCGGGTTGTGCGAGCAATATTTGTTCCATCTCGAATGGCCTGTTGTTGACTGGCTGAGTGTGATTCGAGATGTTGCCGTTTGTTGATGGTTGGCGCAAAAAACTCGTGTCAACGATTTAAGGTGAGTTAGATTTGATGGCGTGGTATTACCGGATTGCCGTTGTTGTATGCTGGTCACACCCGCTCAATGTTGTGGGCAGGCAGATTTACTCGAAATACCAAGCTTACAATTTGTTTATAATAGACTGCGGTTTATACGGCGGTTGTCGTATATCGTTGTTGTTAAGCCAGCCTATGTGGACTATAATTGACTTCGAATCTCGTTGTGCTGAGATTCGGCTCGAAGGACCAATGTAAATTCTAAACAAACTGTTTAGAATTATGTTAGACAAAATAGAATATTAAAAATCTCCGTGCTATTTCGATGTGTTGTTGAAATTGACTAACAATTTATTTTTTAATTTCTAGGTTTTTATACACAAAAGAAAACCTAAATTATGACTAACTTATAATAGAACACGATAACAAGAAACTGCAAAGAATGCAAGCGGATGTATCATTTTCACATATACGTGTTGCGCTGTCTATGCATATCAAATGATCATCCGCTCACACGCTTTACATTGTTTCCGGTTATCGTGTGAAATAAACTGTTCAAGATTGAACAGTCACCGAAGACAAAGGGAAAATTGATATTGTGAGAAATTTTTTTTTCTTTTGATGACGTTTTGTGCTGGTTTTTAAGTGTAACTGTTCATCTGGTGCCAGGTGGTTCTAGGCGGAAGGGTGAAAAAAAATATGTATATATAAGTGAGCGATACGTAATCCGCTAAATTTATCTACGGTTACTTATCAGAGACACGTCGCAATTTCGAGCAGTCAACTCAAGTATCGTTCGTACGGGTGGCCAGTTGAGGCTATTTGATTTGTTTTCGCGGAAAAGGCGAAAGTGCATCAATATTTACGGGTGGCCAACAACGTGGCCATTCGCAAAAACTTTCAACGGTATATTCGGTTTGCGGCAAGTGTGCGCGAAAACTTACAGGGAGCCAACCGGCTATTAATTTATTTACGGTGTTTCGGCGAAACCACGCCCAATTTTGTGGTAACGGGGAAAGGCCCCGCAACATAGTGCCCAACCAGGCAAGCGCTCGAGCGCAAAGGCGGAGAGTCGCCCAACGACGGCAACAAGGCCGCGCCGGTGGGGTAACGGCACATACAACCGCAATGGTCCGGGTGGGGCAAGGTCACCTGTGGCATGACGACCGCCCAAGGTCGCACCAGTAATTTTTATTTGTAATTAAGGTACAATTTTTTTAATTTTTTTATTTTAATTTTTTTTGATTATTTTGCTTAATTTTTTTTTATTAAATTTAAAAATTTTATGTTTTGTAATCGAGCGCCGCACAGCGGTTGCGTGTCGCGCGCTCGGTGCGTATTGCTCGCTCTCTCTCTCTCTCGTTCTCTCTTGTCATGGTGCGGGTGGAGGGGGAAGTTGTTTTCTTTTTGTTTTTCCCTTTAAATAAGATGAAATATTAAATATTTCGGTGTGGTGTGATGGGAGCGGAGACTCCCTCTGTGTCGGCATAGTGTTTGCAGTCCCTTGGTGCCCGCATCCAATTTCGTAACCAGGGCTTGGCCCTGTTTGAATTCGAATGGATGCGCGCACCAAGGCACTTCTTCCGTTATTGTTTTTTTTTATTATTTATTTGATTTATTTGATTATCTGCTGTTCGTTCCTCAAGTTCCGGCCGACGAATTTCGGCGGAACATCCGGTTTTTATTATTATTTGCGTTCCCCCCAACTTTCTGTATTAATCACGGTGTAAGCCAGAAGCACATGCAAGCCACAAACCCCACGACCTTAGCACTTCTCCCTGAGAACGTAGCCGGCAAAAATCACCGTGGAGGCCTCTGCATGCGCTTAGTGATAACCTGCAGGATGGCAGTAGCCAGCCTGTAACAGTGGCGCCCAAGCTATCGCGAATTTTAATTTTGATTTTTTTTATTATTTGTAGCTTCACTCCCTTTGGCGTGCGCGTCCAGTGTCGAAACCGGTGTTTCACACAGTTTGAATTTGCATGGACGCGCACACCAAAGCCAGTCTCCCGGTTGGCATTCCCCATCTGCGATCGCAACCAGCACGGGCTGTTTGATTGCGCGTAGATGGGGGTGTCATACCCCTATTCTTTGGACATCCGACTACCGAGCTCTTTCCCATTTCCACTATGTTGTGTCCGATTGTGGTGGAGCTCGGATGTCATTTGTCCGGGGTTTAGCTTTTAGCTTCATTTTCCCTAGCCCCGAAATTCCTCGACCGAAATTTGAGGAACAGAACAACAATTATTATTATTTTTATTTTTTCTATTTATTTTATTATTTTAGCCGACACGGAGTGGGACTCCCACTCTCATCATACCACCGTATTGTCGTATTTGATTGAATTTTTTTTTGATATATGTATATATATATATATATATATATATATATATATATATATATATATATATATATATATATATATATATTTGGTTTTTGATTTAATTTTGGGTTGTTTTGGAACCCGCGGGTACAGTTAGTACTTCATTTTTCTTTTTGTATCGTTTTTTATTGAATTTATTATTCTGCCTGCATACCGTTGGGTGTGTTGGTAGCTTCTTTGGGTTGCTTTTTTCTTTCGTATCGTTTTGTAAATTTCAACGAGCCCCTCCAAATTAGGTTCTCATCGAACAGCGCCACTTTCGGGGGTATCTCGTCCTATCCGTCGTTAAACTAATCGTGGGAATACTGGACCCACAAACCACCACAAGGTAACCATTCCTTTCTGTTATTATTTATTATTCTAGCCTTATTTTATTTGCAATCTTGCCTTGTTACTGAGTTGTATTATTTACTATCGGCTTACTTCTGGGTGTGTTGGTAGTTTCATTATCTACGTTACGTATTATTAATTTTTTTATCATTATTTTTGTATGAATCCAAATCCGTGGTTGTTTATCGCGATTTGATTCATGCGTTGAATTATTGTTGTAATTAAGTTTTAACGAACCAAATTAGGTTCTCATCGAAAAGCGCGACTTTCGGGGGTATCTCGTCTACATCCGTGATTAAACGAATCGTGGGAATACGGGCCCCACAAACCCTTACAAGGTATCCATTCCTTTTTGTGTTATTAATAAAAAATATTTCGTGTTTTTTTTTCTTATTATCTAGTTATAGTGGGTGTGGAATATCTTTAGTTGTAATTTCCTTTAACTTGAAACCTTCCGTTTAAGTTAGAGTTATTTTGAATTAACTTTTTGTATCGTTTATAAATCAATAAAGACTACGTTTTTTTTTTGTCGAATTAATCGAACTTACTCCCTAACCCTACCTAAATTCTAAAATGGATGTAAACCTATTGCAACGAGACGAAGTGGAGGTGGAGTGTCTCCTTCGTGATATTCGCTTCGACACGCCGATGCAATTCATCAACTCGAGGAAGCGGTCCGAAGCGAGCAGGCCGATACTAAACCAACGCCCGGAAAAATGCATACAAACGCATCGAAAAGACCGGATATCGAGATCGCAACGTGTCTCAAGAAATTGGAGGAGATTCGGGGAGAGATCACAGTTTTGAATCCGGCGACAAAAGATCCCATACTTACTATTAATGCAACAGTACCATTCTCGTTTATTGCATTTGGCAGGTCGGCTTAGCCGCGCATTCAAGTCACCAAAATACGAGCAGTCCGCGCGTAAGGTACATCAGGCATATTCCGAATTATTGACCAGTCTGCAGATATACCTGGATGACCAGGAAAAATTGAACGATTCCATACAAAGTGCGAAGGGCGTACATCTCACGTTGGAAATACCTCCTCATGAAGAACAAAATAAAGAGATTCGAGTGGAAAACCTCGGTAGCGAGGATGATTCCGACAACCCACAGCCGCAGGAGCGAAGATGTACTTTGGAGGATCTTCTTGATGAGATTCAAACGAACCACGCGGTGGTACAACAATCAAATGCACAGACCACACTGTTGGAATCCATGCTGCGAAACTTCGAGTTAGTATCACAGCAGCTGGTAAATTTAGACCAACGGCAAGCCACCCTGCAGACTCAGATTGACGGAAATAACCCGTTCCCACACGACATCCCTACTCTAACCGTACAGGATCGAGCGCCTCCGACGTCCACCAGTTCGCCAGTATCGCCAAAATTTGTCGATCGACGTTTGTTGTCCGGTAGTGGACTAAGTTTCACAGGATCTCCATCGGGAATCAACATTGACATGTTCCTGTTCCAAGTTGATACCATCGCTTCATCTCGGGGATTATCCGAACAAATTTTATTGTTAGAGCTCCACACCATTTTAAAAGACATCGCGTTGCAGTGGTACTGGACCTTCCGAAAACACAGCCCGCACGCTACCTGGACAGAGTTACGAAACGGTATGATCGGACGTTTTAAAGATCGTCGCACCAACTACGAAATCCGACGAATGGTCGAGGCACGTAAACAACAACCGAATGAAAGTTTTTTGGATTTTTATAACCATGTATGGACGCTTACACTACAATGTCGTACACCGTATTCGGATGAGGCGCTAATACAAATTTTGATGAACAATATGAAGCCGCCGTTACAATACCACCTTACCGATCGTCAGTTCAGCAGCATTAACGAGCTGATCAAAAGCTGTTCGGCTTGGGAGGAGTCTTTCCGGCGGCTCAAAGCTCCGGCGGATCCTGCAATCCATCCACGACGCGTGATCAATGAGTTATCGGGCGGTCCGTATGATGATGTTGGAGCATATGACTCTTATCCAGCAGACAGTTCGGGATTAGTTTACAAACAGCATGCAAATTACGGCAAAAATATTAATTGTTCGGATATGGGTCACACGTTCATGGATTGTCAATTGGCTCTAGTCGGATTATTTTGTTATCGTTGTGGGGTGCGAGGTACTATATCTGCGAGATGTTGACGCTGTGCTGAAGAGAGAAACGTTCAACCTAAACTGTCGGAAAACCAGAACAGTGGTTCTTGGAGGAAGGGGCCACGAGAATCACCACAACCGCAACCCAGACTGATGTTACCACGGACAAATCCACTCAAACCGATTCAGGAGGACGCAGCGAGCAATACGGACGCTGAACTCCGCTCCCAATCAAACCCGATACGAAGGTAAACTCGTCGGCCAGTCATGATTCCTTCTCCGATCCTTCTTCCTTACCAAATTCCCCTTCCCTTCCTATCGCTCTTAAATTTTTCTATAATGCCCCATCATTGGCAAAGTTAGATCGTTTAAAACGTTCCAAGAAATACTGGAACCGCCGCGTTGCAATGAGAAATGACGTGATTTCCTCCGTTCTATTCTCCGAGGGTAGTGACACTCGGCCATACGCCCAGGTCTTAATCAATAAGATACCTTTTAAGGGTCTTCTCGACAGCGGGGCGAGTGTCAGTGTTCTCGGGAGTGGATCGGAGAAACTCATGTCAAATCCCTTTGTTGAGTTCCATAACTTTCCATCCACCATAACTACCGCGAGTGGTCAAGTACAACGAGTATTTGGTTATATACGAGCTAATGTCGAATTTACCGGAATTACTAAATTTATGAATTTTCACGTTGTTCCTTCGTTAGAGCAACCGCTATATTTGAGTATCGATTTTTGGAATCGTTTTGGAATTTCCCCAAAAATCTCCGCGTTAAGTAATTCGGACGAATTAGGTGAAACTACCAACAAACCCAAATTTCATATTTTAACATCTGATGATCGTCGTAAATTGGATCTTATCCGAGAATATTTCCCGAGCAGCGATATATTAGGTTTGGGCCGCACATCCATCATCACTCATATGATCGATGTCGGTTCCGCAAAACCAGTCAAACAACGTTTTTATTCCGTGTCCCCAGCTATCCAGAAACTCATGTATGCCGAGTTGGATAGGATGTTGTCTTTGGGGGTCATCGAGGAGTCACAAAGTTCCTGGTGTTCACCGGTCACGTTGGTTCGTAAGGCCAATGGCAAAGTTCGTCTGTGCTTGGATGCTAGAGAACTGAACAAGGCAACCGTCAAGGATGCGTATCCGCTGCCCATAATCAACGGATTGTTGGGTCGTTTGGGACACACCCGATTCATTTCGGCGATTGATTTGAAAGATGCCTTTTGGCAGATCCCACTCGACTCAGCATCCCGCGATAAAACAGCGTTTACGGTTCCTGGACGGCCCTTGTATCAGTTCAAGGTGATGCCGGTTGGCTTATGCAACGCCCCACAGACGCTTTGTCGCTTTATGCACCGCGTGATCCCGTACCAACTGCACGATAAGGTCTTTGTGTACCTCGATGACCTTCTGGTCACATCCTTCACTCTGGACGAACACTTTGATTTATTAAAACAGGTTGCTGGATATCTGACGGATGCTGGTTTAACAATTAATTTGACCAAAAGTAAGTTTGTTTTGAAAGAAGTAGACTATTTAGGTTATATTGTGGGTGATGGCTGCCTCCGTACAAACCCAGATAAATGTAAAGCTATTCTGGAGTACCCTATTCCGAAAACGACGAAACAGATTAGACGTTTTCTGGGAATGTGCGGATGGTACCGTCGCTTCATTCCAAATTTCGCCTCTTTAGCTTCTTCTCTCACCGATCTTACTGGTAAAAACACTAAAGTATGTTGGTATGCAGCTGCTGATTCTTCCTTTAACGCTCTCAAAACCGCCTTGTCAACTGCTCCTGTATTGACGCATCCTGATTATACAAAACCCTTTTTTATTCAGTGCGATGCCAGTGCCGTTGGGGTCGGTAGTGTCTTATTTCAGGTGGACGCCGAGGAGGTGGAGCGGCCCATTGAGTTTTATTCACATAAGCTCAATGTGGCGCAGCGAAACTACTCGGTGACCGAGCTGGAATGCTACGCTGCCGTCGTCAGCGTGCGAAAATTTCGTCCCTATATGGAAGGCTATCCGTTCGCCATTTACACTGACCATTCCAGTTTGCGCTGGCTAATGAGTCAAAAAGACCTCTCCGGACATTTGGCGAGATGGAGTCTTAAACGCCAATCGCTGGATTTTCAGATTGGATACCGAAAGGGTTCAGTTAACGTTATACCTGATGCGTTGTCTCGAGCTTTTCCGGATGAATCCGCTCCTTGTGAGGATGATTCCGAAAGTAAGAGCACGCCTGATGCTGGTGTTCAATTTGGAGATCCAGCCTTGTCGAGTAAAAACATCGACCCTTCCGTGGATGCATTGATACCTTTATCAGTCCCCATTCTACACGTTGATCAAAATTCGGTTGCGTTCCAAGATCCAGATTACGTCGATCAGATCGCGAAAATTCGTACGTTAAAAGATTGTTCGCACAACTACAAGATCCAGGATGATAAATTGTTGATATCCCCTTCGTTCGGTTTTAAATATACAGATACCGACCTTTCGAACTGGAAATTAGTTATTCCGAATAGCTTAACACAATCGCTTATCGAACAGGCTCACGTCCCTCCCACTTCAGCACATTTAGGCGGCAGCAAAACTCTCGAGCGCCTTCAGCGTCAATTTTTCTTGGCCGGTTGGCCACCCGTTACGTTGCGGGGCTTTTCCCCGATACCAATAATCGGAAAAAATTCGAATAGCCGGTTGGCTATCCGTATGTTGCGGGGCCTCTCCCCGATACCACAATAAATACAAATGGCCGACTGGGCGTTGTCTCGCCGTTACTTATTATTCTTGGTGCGTTTTGACACGAGATAATTAAACTGGAGGGCTTTATTAATAACGAATATTGTATGGTCTCAAAACAAGGCGTTTAAAAGCACATTCGTTTTTTTTTATCCCCAAAGAAATACTAAACTGTATAATTGCGTTAGCATTTACGATTCAACACTAATTCAAAATATGATGCAAACGTAACTTATTATTTTGCGTAGATAAACAATTTTAGATAAACAATTTATAATAATATTTTTTATGAAGTTAAATGACTAATTGTCTGAGCTGTTTATATAAGCCACGTCATAATTAATTTTTCACACTACATTCTCCAGTAAAAAGAAAACACAGGCAAATTCCACACTTCAATAACAATGCCAATCTTTTATTATCACTCATAAGATGTAAAATAATAATTATAATTGCTTATCACACAAGATTTTAAACGCAAAAAAACTTTTCAAAAAAAAACTCTTCTTCGTCCAAAGAACCAAAAAAAACTCGAACTTTACTCTTTCAAAAACACCACTCGACTCTTTTTTTCTTACTTTAAAAATCAAAAATCGATTTTTTTGTCAAAATCACAAATTTTAATCTTTTTTCAACAAAAATCACAACTCGAATGACATCAGCAAAAAAAATTCGAGCGCCGCACAACTCGTAAAACGTTCTAGAAGAAATTAATCTCTCTTCTCTGTCTCTCCTTTATATCAAATTTTCGTTGGTATAAAAGAGAGACATATAAGAAAAAAACATTTTTTCCAAAACGCTTTACTTTGCACACACTCGATGCGCATTGTTCTCTCTTTCCCCTATTCTTTCTCACCTCTGCGCCACCACGCGATGGGGCACAAAACAAAACGTCGAAAGTGCGTTCATAACACATCCGAGGTGAATAAAAAAAAATAAGAGAAGGTGGACGAAAGCGAAGACAACAACCGGGGTGAATAAAATAACACAAAAATCGTCGTTGCGACCACACAGTCGTAACAAAGTTAAACAGTACGTTGCTAGCTGCACTAAATGTAAAATGAACAAAGCTGTTAATTTCTCTACACAACCAGCCATGGGAGCTCAGGTCACGTCAACTCGCCCGTTTCAAAAATTGTATGTAGATTTTTTGGGTTGTAACAATAAAAGTTTACTGTCTTACGACAGTATACCCTGTTGTTAAAGAAATTTGTCCCCATTTCGTGCCCTAGCCCCATGTGCGGCCTGGTTTCCCGCAGCTCAGCCTGGTAGGGGATGTGGTCGTGGGTTTTGGGGTTAGGTGAAATAAGGGACCTAGATTACCGCACAATCATATAAACTCAGAGAAGATGGCCTAAAATTTACCACCTAAAATTTAAATCACAAAGAAAAAAGGGGTCATCGGACCCAAAACTGGCGGTTCCTAAACATATTGAGAGAATGGGTTTTCACCCATGGTTGTTATTTCTGGCTTCTTAGGGTAACATAATTACCTTAAGAAGCACTGACACACATCAACAATAACCATAAAAAAAAACTAAAAGTTAGTTGGTGAATGAAAGTGGAGGAGGTCCTTAGTAGAAAGAGGGTGTCCAGCCTATGGGCCGGGTTAGAAGCAACTAAGGTACCTCGCCACTATTGTAAAGTTTAGTAATCACGCCTCAACACCATACTTTCCATAATATATCTGTGTCCAAATCCAAAATAACACGCACGCACATAAAATTATTGTTACTGATTGTTCTTCGCTAAGTTCTACACGATTCAATTATATAACTTGAAAAAGCTTAGTATAAAGTTCATACATCAACAGGTAAATAGTTCACTATTATTTTTTTGTATAATTATGGCTTTGAAATATTGCTATGCTTTACAAATTTTGCAGGTTGGTGTTGCTATATGTCCGTTAAATAACCACTATTATTTCGTATAATATATATATAGGCCCAATATAGCTATAGCAATTCACAAAAGCTCAAACTTTTCTTTCGGGTTTAGCACAATCTCTCGAATCGATAAGATTATTTTTATTCTTATTTAAGGGTAAAATCGATTCACTTATTCCAATAAATTTCACTGCTGGTAACCATTAAAGATAAAAAATACGCACAAAGTTTCTGTATTAAATTATTATATTAAAGAACTTAGCTTTTTTATAGACAAATTAAAAATTATTTATTTAATTTACATTAAACAATTTCTATTAAATTATTCTAAATATTTCGACCTTGTGGTCATCTTCAGTAGAATCAATAGAATTAAAAATTATTAACAAAAATTACTATACATATTTTAAACAAAATTTACTATACACAGCTCCATGTCAAAGCTGTGTATAGTAAATTTTGTTTAAAATATGTATAGTAATTTTTGTTAATAATTTTTAATTCTATTGATTCTACTGAAGATGACCACAAGGTCGAAATATTTAGAATAATTTAATAGAAATTGTTTAATGTAAATTAAATAAATAATTTTTAATTTGTCTATAAAAAAGCTAAGTTCTTTAATAACAAAATAAGACACAAAATTCTAATACAATTTAATAAATTATTATATTGTATTATTAGTAAAGTGGAAAAATGCACACCGATTTATTATTAATATTTTATAAAGTACTTAACACGAAATACAATATTTTTATTGTAACTTAATTTAAAAAAAAAACACTAAAAATCAATATAAGATCGATACACCAAAAATATACGTCTTTACAATACTGAAGTTTGAAGTAGACTCCCTCCCTAAACCCAATTTTCTTGCACATTTTATATTAAATTATTGGAAGAATATTGTACATTCATCAAAAATGTACGAAAGCCAAAAAATGTACAAAAACGTGACATTGGTTTTTGCTTACCCAATGCACTCGCAAAAATTTACTTATATCCAAAAATATAAATTGATCGAAATGTGCAATTGTAGGTATTTTCAATAGAAAAGTCCATTCTCATGCTATTTACCTCAAAACAAATCGATAAAAAAAAATATATTGATAGTGTTGCATTATATTATTATGGTTTACGTTTATTCACCTACTGCATGGATATATATGTACAGTAATCTGAGTAACATAAACAAACAATAACAATGCGAAATACGGCATGGTTTTTTATTTTGGTAGAATTTGAGGTATCACCTCGAAGGTTATGCCGAGTGTTAAAATTTGGTGTTGAAATTTGGGTTGATAACGGAACTGAATAAGATTCCGTTACAGGGTCCGTATCCACGTTCGAAACTCGGAAATACCTGTATCGTTATCGTTCTGGATCATTATTCCAAATTTGTAGTTGTAAAACCTCTACGGGAAGCGTCTTCTCTTTTGCTGTGTCGATTCTTAGAAAACGAAATATTTCTGTTGTTCTCAGTTCCCGAAATTATTTCGTCTGACAATGGGAAGCAATTTACATCCAATTTGTTTAAAGATTTGTTGTCTAAATACGGTGTAACACATCTACGTACGCCGGTGTATTCGCCTCAAAGCACGCATCCGAGCGTGTTAATCGAACCCTAATTGCCAGCATTCGATCATATTTGAGCATCACGACCATAATCAGTGGGACAAAAATTTGCAAGAAATAGCGGCTCCTTTACGTAATGCCATACACGATTCGATACATTACTCCCCTCATTATGTCATGTTCGGCCAACATATGTCGATGCACAGTTCGGACTATGCTTTAAGAAGATTACTCGATGAACATGATCCCAGCGAAGTTCAAGTATGGGCTAAGCCAGATCGAGTTAATCTCCTAAAAGATCGTATTATACATTATTTACGCATGGCATACGGAAAGGGAGCTCAGCATTACAACTTGCGTAGTACTAAGCGCTCTTTCCGAGTTGGACAACCCGTTTTTATACGATCGTTTGCTTTGAGCGATGCACCGAATAAATTTTCCGCTAAATTGGCTGGTAAATTCAAACCCGCGGTTATTACCAGCAAAGTCGGACAAGTGGCGTACGCGGTCGAAGATTTGAATGGCAAATCATTAGGCACGTATCATGTAAAAGATATCCGCACATGACGCATGCTTCACTCGATCACAATATTAGTTTGTCGCGGTACAATGGATGTACATTTCAATTAAATTGTTTTCGTTTTCGTGTTGTTTGTTTTAGGCCCGGCTTATGAGACATCTCAGGGTGTGGGACGTTCCCACGTTTGTTACGACTTTGTGGTCGCAACCACAATTTTCTGTTTTATATTCACCTCGTTTGTTGTTTTCGCTTTCCTTTGTTAATTGTGCGCTGAACGCACTCTCGTGACGTTTTGTTTTGTACCCCATCGTTTGTTGGCGCAGGGGTGAGAAGAATGACGGGAGATCGAGAGCAATGCATATCGAGCGTGTGTAAAGTAAAACGTTTTAGAAAAATGTTTTTCTTATATGCTTCTCTTTTATATCAATGCAAATTGATATAAACGAAAAACAGAGAAGAGAGATTATTTTTCTAGAACGTTTTGCGCGTCGCTGTGTGGCGCAAGAAATTTTTTCTTTTTGTCATTTTAGTTTGTGATTTTGGAGATGAGTCGAGTTGTGAATGTTAAAAAGATAAAATTCAAGTTTGATTTTTGTTGGATCGAGTGTTAACATGGTCAACTAAAACATTATTTATTGTTTGTACAATTTTTTCTTCGATATGAAAAAAAAAAAACTTACGATTATAAATAAATATAGATTATTTATAACGATTATTTTTATTATAAAGTGAAAAATTATTATAATAAAACTCATGGTTAAACTAGTAAAAAGTTTAGTTTTAGTGTAATTTTTATTGTTTGGGGAAGATACGTAGAAGAAATTTATGTAATTTGGTCACCGAAGACAAAGGGGAAAATTGATATTGTGAGAATTTTTTTTTCTTTTGATGACGTTTTGTGCTGGTTTTTAAGTGTAACTGTTCATCTGGTGCCAGGTGGTTCTAGGCGGAAGGGTGAAAAAAAATATATATATATAAGTGAGCGATACGTAATCCGCTAAATTTATCTACGGTTACTTATCAGAGACACGTCGCAATTTCGAGCAGTCAACACACGTGTCGTTCATACAGGTGGCCAGTTGAGGCTATTTGATTTGTTTCGCGGAAAAGGCAAAAGTGCATCAATATTTACGGGTGGCCAACGTGGCCATTCGCAAAAACTTTCAACGGTATATTCGGTTTGCGGCAAGTGTACGCGAAAACTTACAGGGAGCCAACCGGCTATTAATTTATTTACGGTGTTTCGGCGAAACCACGCCCAATTTTGTGTTAACGGGGAAAGGCCCCCCAACATAGTGCCCAACCAGGCAAGCGCTCGAGCGCAAAGGCGGAGAGTCACCCAACGACGGCAACAAGGCCGCGCCGGTGGGGTAACGGCACATACAGCCGCAACGGTCCGGATGGGGCAAGGTCACCTGTGGCTATAGTTTGCAAAATTACCGACTTTTGGAATTACCGGTAATTCGGTAAACGTTTCTGAAAAATCCGATTAACCGGGTTTTTTACCGGTAATTATAAATTTAATTTAATTTTTTATAAAACAAATAAAAAAAGGGCAAAAACTAGTGGAAATAACGCAATCAATAATATTGTATTTTAAAATATATGTAAATATACATATTTTTTCAATTTTAGCAATTCAAAAAAAAAATTAAAATAATTATCAATAATTAAAAAAAATATTTATTTGTTTTAAATAAATAATATAAACACTACTATAGCAATTCTCTTAATTCTCTAAAAGTTGTTTTTGAGTATTGAAATAGGCTCGTAAACAACACGTCGTATCTATGCTGTCGTCATTTAAATGTGATCTAAATTTCGTACATACATATCAGACCAGCCACTGAAAAAGCACGCCCCAATTCGAAAATTGTCGGTGGAATGGTCCGAATTTGAGTAAATACCAAGTTTAAATATTTACCTCTAACGTTCTATTCTTGAAAAAAGTCCATCTATCTTTTTATCACATTCACTAGCCCTCTAGGAATAGTTGAAGCATGTGTTTCTAAAATAGATTTATTAATTTTATCATCAATTTCTCGCTGCAGCTTTTCCGTCATTGACATCGTAAGAACAGGGGATATTGATGTTGAAGTAGATTGATGATCATTTGAAGATAAACTAGCGGCTACGGAAAATTCAACTTCTGTTTCTGTTGGAGGGGAGAATTTACACGGACAGTACGTATACACATAATTACTGTGTAACCAAAATATAAATGAAATAAAATGAATAAGATATATTCGTGAAATACAGTTAGAAGAGTATTTGCGTATAATCTATGTTAAAAATTTGGACATTGGCGTGTATGGATATTTTACATTTGTAGCAGAGACGTAGGATTTTGTAAGAATTAAATTTAATATACAAAAACTTTGTTTTTGTTTTGTTAATTTATAAACAAAAATCGAAGTAACTACTAAAATTAAAACACTCGAATTTTTTACTCTTAATGAAATACCGGTAAAAAAAATAATTTACCGGTAATTCGGTAATGCCTTTATGGCCAATTTACCGGTGAACCGATAAACCGATTTATCGGTAATGCAAACACTACCTGTGGCATGACGACCGCCCAAGGTCGCACCAGTAATTTTTATTTGTAATTAAGGTACAATTTTTTATTTTTTTTATTTTAATTTTTTTTGATTATTTTGCTTAATTTTTTTTTATTAAATTTAAAAATTTTATGTTTTGTAATCGAGCGCCGCACAGCGGTTGCGTGTCGCGCGCTCGGTGCGTATTGCTCTCTCTTGTCGTGGTGCGGGTGGAGGGGGAAGTTGTTTTCTTTTTGTTTTTCCCTTTAAATAAGATGAAATATTAAATATTTCGGTGTGGTGTGATGGGAGCGGAGACTCCCTCTGTGTCGGCATAGTGTTTGCAGTCCCTTGGTGCCCGCATCCAATTTCGTAACCAGGGCTTGGCCCTGTTTGAATTCGAATGGATGCGCGCACCAAGGCACTTCTTCCGTTATTATTTATTTGATTATCTGCTGTTCGTTCCTCAAGTTCCGGCCGACGAATTTCGGCGGAACAGCCGGTTTTTATTATTATTTGCGTTCCCCCAACTTTCTGTATTAATCACGGTGTAAGCCAGAAGCACATGCAAGCCTCAAACCCCACGACCTTAGCACTTCTCCCTGAGAAAATTATTAGAGTTATTTTTTTGTATTATTTATTTTATTATCCGGTTCGTTCCTCAGGTTCCGGCCGACGCGGAACTCGGGTATTATTATTAATTGCGTTCCCCCTAACTTTCTGTATGATCATGGTGTAAGCCAGGAGCGTCATGCAAGCCTCAAACCCCACGACCTTAGCACTTTTCCCTGAGAACGTAGCCGACAAAAATCACCGTGGAGGCCTCTGCATGCGCTTATTGAAATCTGCAGGTTGGCAGTAGCCAGCCTGTAACACAACATTAGCCAGTACTTTGTAAGCAGTGTTCAATAGAGCTATGCCACGAAAGTTTTCACATTTAAGACGGTCGCCTTTTTTATGCAACGGACATATGAGCGCGGTCTTCCAATTCTCCGGCAACTCTTCTTGGTCCCAAATACATACGATGAGATCGTATAGACTTGTTGCAAGTGTAGCGCCTCCGAGTTTAATCAATTCTGCGGGGATTCCATCGAGACCGGGTGCCTTACCGTTTTTCAATCGACTAATAGCTGAATCTACTTCCTCCACTGTGGGATATTCGACAAAGACCTCTTCACCAGGAGGAGCTATTGCTCTAATGAGGGTCACGTGCTCATTCCAATTTAGCAGAATTTGAAAGTAGGTTTGCCATACTGAGAGAACATCAGCCACGTTTGTTCTCAATTCTCCATTCCCGTCTTTCATGGCTGTACTTCTTGGGTGGAAATCTTTAGTGAGATTCCTGGCATTAGCAAAACGTCCCTTGAATTTCCTACTTCCACTTGGAAGCTGATGTTTTCAATGCACGACCTCATATGATCGCGTTTCTTTTGTCGAAGGTATTTAATCGGGGCTTTCCTTGCGCGTAGGTATTCTGCTTGAGTGCTTCTAGTGTTTCGAGCCAACCATTTTTCACGAAGCTTTCGTTTATTTTCGACGACCAGGCGGCATTGATCATCGAACCAATCATTGCACGGTCTTCTGCCGATAGTGTTTTGCGCCGCGGTGGTTATGGCTGACTGTATAGCGTGCCACTGCTCCTGGATATTAGGAGCTTCTTCGTTGTCGCTGGGCCGCTCTAAATAGTTAGTGACAGCTGATTGGTAACTCTGCAGTGACGCTTGGTCTTTTAGAGCATCGACATTCCATCGAACGGTTTTTTGTGCTTGTCTATTGAACGTAGATGACAGTTTGTATTTATATTTAAATATGACAAGCACATGGTCGCTGTCCATATCTGCACCTCTGTAAGATCTAACGTCAGATATGCTGGTGGAGTGTCTCTTGGACACCATGACGTGATCGATTTGATTTTCCGTTCTTCCATCATTCGATCTCCACATTACTTTGTGAATTCTCTTATGTGGAAAAAACGTACTTGAGTTGTACATTATTGCCAGGTCGGTGACGCGTTGGCCGTTGTTATTTCTAGTTAGGTGCAGGCTGTTGGGACCGATGTGCGATGTATTTTCTGCACTTCTACCGATTTTTGCATTAAAGTCGCCCACGATGATTTTAGTCGTGGAGCGGTATGTTATTGATGACTTCCTCCAGCTCGACAAAGAATAGATCTTTGATATCATCAGATTTATTTTCGGTGGATGCATCCCAACTAGCCATAAAAGCAAATTGTATGCACAATGTATGCACACCTTGTCACTGTAAGTATAGTCATGTGTGCACACATTTCAGGTTAAAATCGCTTGATGTACGCGATTTGGGGAATGATTGTGTGCAAAATCTGTATGCACAATGTATGCAATTTTTGTAACCGTATGCAATCATTTGTTACTAATATCCAACTGTAGTTAAACCCCTCATTTTAGTTATTCTAGAAATACATTTGGTTATAATCATCTACGCTGTATGCATACAGAACACCAATTATCAACCATTGACGATTTGCAAACACTATATATTGACTGTCACCTAATTATTTATATAATAATATATATAAATATATATATTAATTTAATAAATAATATGAATGTTAACAATCAATGTTATATTTTTTTTGTAATTAGAATATTTATATAATATAAATTTAGCTTATTTGAAATACATAAAACACATGCGATTTCGGATTTATGGTGAAACTAAACGTTACACCCCTAAAAAAATGAAGCGATCGAAAATTGGAAATTATTTAAAAATAATAAAAAAAAAATTTAGTCAAATTTTCTTTTTTTATGTTCTCGATGTCTCGTGCATATATGAAAAAATGGCTTAAGCAACACAATAAAATGGCGATAACGCATCGTTTTTTATGCACGCATTTTGCGGGCAAACTTTCAAAAACGTACAAAATGAGACCGTGTTATGTGCTTAACGTGGCAATTTTTGATAAAAAAGCGTATTTCTATTTCTACCACTTTATGCTCACAATTCGGCTCAAATTTCGATGGCAAATTTTAGCTAAGAACATGAAATGATACTGTAATGTGTGCTTAAGGAGACAATTTTGCATAATACTTTTTACGCTATTGGCCGTAGGCACTTGGCGAAACACACTAATACTTAATAAAGACATTTTTATTAATCACTTGTTTTTTGTTTCGCAGTTATTTTGAATAATTTTCAAAAAGTTTAAAAAATCACTCGATCGATTTCGACTTGTTAGGTCATCATCAGGAGTATCTACTGATTTGTGTTAGTAAAAAATTTTGTTATATAGAATATAGTAGAAAAAAGCAAAATATAAATAAAAGAAGGAGGGCAAAAAAAATAAAAAATAAGCAATAAAAGCAAAATATAAATAAAAGAAGGAGGGCAAAAAAATAAAAACTAAGCAATAAAAATTAATCTACGGATCGCGCAGGTGTCATAGGCTGAGTAACAAAATTCAAGGTATATTATTGCGTACGTGAGTATAGAAAAGGGCGGGATCTGTAATTGGTGAGAACCGGATTTCTCTCTGTTCGTTAAGGATATTTTGGTTAAGAAATATTGATTTTCTAATTTCGTAAGATTCTAAGGTATCTAAACGTCTGCCTTTGGGTTGTATATGTAATATATCTAAATTGTTCAAGCTAGCTGTATGATTTTCTGACGTTAAATGATTATGGAAAGTTGATTGGTTGCAACCAGATAAATGTTCCTTAGCTCTAACTCCAAAATTGCGCCCAGTCTGACCAATATAGGAGAAACTACAATCATTGCAATTGATCCTATAGACACCAGATTTGGAAAGGCGATCAACTCTAGGTTTATTGTTAAAAATCATTTTCTTTATTGTGTTATTATTATAAAAAGCAAATAATATTGGTATAATTGGACACGATGTTGCTAATCCGTTGGCTCGTTTTTCCTATATACTCTAAGCGACGCCAATTTTCCCGCGGTGGACTATCCGGTGGATAAATACCCGCTAGAGTTTTACGCTTTAGCTTTTTATTCAATAACTTTAATATAGTCCTAGTTGCATATCCGTTATTCGTTGCTATTTGAAGAATTATGTTAAGCTCAGTGTTATAATTTGAATTTGACAGAGGGATGTTTATTAGTCTATCTATGAGTGAGTGGAAAGCTGACATTTTAATATTATGGGGATGGTTTGAAGAACTAGGGATAACAGCGTCTGTATACGTGGGTTTCCGATAAATTTTGAAGTCTAAAGTAGAATTAATCCTGGTTATTGTTATATCTAGAAAATTAATACATTTATTTTCTTCTTTTTCTAACGTAAAATCAATGGTGGGATATTGAGAATTTAACCAAGTTAGGAAAGAGTCTAACAGTCTATCAATTCCATTCCATAGACATAATATGTCATCAACATATCTATACCAAAAGATTATATGACGAAAATAAGGATTGTTGTTTGATATGATCATTTGTTCGAAGAAATTCATGAAAATTTCAGCCAACAAAGGTGACAGACGGGAGCCCATGGGTAGACCATCAGCAAATTTGAAATATGTATTATCAAAACAGAAATAATTTTGTTTAATACAAGTCTCAAAAACGAACTTCAGTTCACGACGTAAGCTCTCATCTACAACATCCCTATCTAAGTAATTACAAACTATTTGGGACAAAGTATTGTATTAATCGGAATAGAAGTGAAAAGACTGGCAACGTCAAATGAAACTAGTTTTGAATGTAAAGGAATGTCGACGTCTTGAATTTTGTTAATCAATTCTACCGAGTTCTTAACCGAGTAAGCTGAAAAGAAATTAGTATGACAATTGAAAAAATTTATGAAACCCTTACATAGCTTGTTGGCGGGAGCATTACAATACGCTACTATTGGTCTAATCGGAATGCCTTCCTTATGGATTTTTGGTAAACCATAAAGGATCGGGGCAGACGGATTCATGACAGAGTACTTCCAACCAGTTCCATCAAATAACTTCTGGCATTGGTTGATACACTTACTAACCGCAGTCTTAAAAGACTTAGTTGCTCTTTATTAAGTTTTAAATTTTGCATAAAGAGATTTTTTCTCTATTATGCATATATTTCGGTGACCAATTTTCAAAACGTATATAAAATGATACTGTAATGTGTGCATAAGGTGACAATTTTGTAATAAGAAACATTTTTCTTTTTTTATACTACGTTGTGCACACATTTCGGTGATAAATTTCCAAAAATAGTACAAAATGATACTGTTATGTGTGCTTATGGTGACAATTTTACGTAATGATCTATTTACATCTCTATGCACACATTTCAGTTGCAAATTTCCAAAAATAATACTAAATAATACTGTATTGTGTGCATAGGGTGGCTATTTTGCAAAAATAACCGTATTTCTTTTCCTACTACTTTATACACACTGAATAGATACATACTCATAAATTTTGAACTTCATAACAACTTGTAGCGGTTTAAAAAATTAAAAATAAAAGTAAAAATGTTTAAAGGAATATCTGTGAGTGTTAATAAAAGTGATTGATAAATAAAATGCCTTTCACATTATGTGAAACTGTGGAAAATAATTTAAAGTATTACGTAGCTGTTCCAAGTAAATGGGAAAATAACAGTATATTATTATATCCTCCAAAAAGTGAAAAACGAATAAACAAATTAAAACAGAACGAACATTCACATCCTGAAGTAACTTGGGAAAGATATATATATGCAGTGTCAAGGCAAGAAATATCTCAAGTTATTTAGAAGCTATGGATTTAGAAAAATTATATGCAGAGCGCATGTCGGATACGGAAGCGGAAGAAAGGTGTGTAATCATATGTTGCTAATTAGAAGTGTGTGTTATTGTGTAATTATTTTAACAAAAAATTAAATATTCGATTTTAATTTGTCAGATATTATGAAAAAGGTAGACATACTCGTCTATGTGTAAACCACTCCCGGCATCCAAAGAAAAGAATAATTGTTAATCATGATGATTTTATTGAAAAGCGAATGGTTTCCACATCATTACACAAAACGTTTGGACTCAACAACGACATGGCATCGGATCGAACTAATTACACGCCCTTGATTTCATCAAATTCAGCAATGCGAGCAGAAAGTGAAATTATTCTGGAAGATTGCCCAGCTTCAGAAGCCTCCGAACTGAGTTTTCTTTTATGGATATACAACAATTATCATCCTGTTGCATTCGCTTTAAATACATTTCTCTTTGAATACTCAATTGCTGTTTTATTTTTCTGTAGTATTTGTTCGTAAACTTAAATCGTTTCACTACTTTAACCATTTAAAATTTGTTGATACCAATTTTTCGCATTTTTTTAGCTAGTCTTGCACAAATTGACAGCTGTAATGATATGATCACATTTTGGTAAGAAAGTGTGTAATGTGCGTGCATAATTCTTTATTTGATATATAATTTCCATAAGCGTTTATTTTCTGCGAAGTCCCAACCAAATTGTAATCTTATGGTTCTATTTCAGTATAAATTTTTGATAGGTTACCAAAACTACGCTTCTTGGTGACGATGTAACCGTACGTTTTGGTTGCGATGCGACAATACATACGTGCTATTTTACCAATACTAAATGTGTGCGCCTTGCGACTTAACACACCTTTATGCATTCGCAAGATATCATTTTGTTACCACAAAGTCGCCGAGTGTGCTTATTGAAAACAAAATATTACTATGCCCGTAAAATTTTGTGTGCAAATGTACGGGTTTGGCTAGTTGGGATGCACATTAACGATCGTGATGTTAAATTTATTAGTGCGAAGTCAGATCGTGCATATCTGCATGTTGATAGGGCGGAAATCGATGATATGGTGCTTCACGAGCCGATAGATGAGGAAGCCAACTCCTTCAAGTTGAATCCGAGTCAAGTTCTCCTCCGTTCTGATGGCCGCTGTAATGAAGAGTGTAACCATTGGTGGTGTCATGGTTCCCAATCCCAGACCATCTAAGCTCTTGTAGTGCAAGTACGTCTAATGTGTAACTCTTTGCTTGGTTCGAAAGGTTTTGGAGATCTTCAGGTCTTAAGAGGCTAAGCACGTTCCATGTTCTCATTTTTAAAGCATTGTCCGTGTACAATTTCCGAGGTCGAGATTGTAATGAATCCGATATGGTAATCCGAGGCCTTTGATTAGGGTTCATAACTTAAATGTTTTTATGAGGGAAGGTTGTTGGCCGGCCGCTCAACCCGCTTGTTACGTGTGTGGGTCACGTACTGGTGAGAATCTTAAGGCATCCAGTCCTACCTTGAACAAATGTATATAGCGAGCCGGTTGATACAAGACAGACGCCCGCTTCAGCCGCACCTAACCTGGAGAACAGACGCTGGTTTGGTATTGGTTTTGAGGCGCCAATAACTCGCCCTGACATGTAGTGTCCATGACTATAAACAGGATTTAGTCTGCTCATCTCCACTACACTGCCTGATTCATTTAGAGTTACCCAGAGAGCACCGCGAGGTGGTATGAATCTCGGACTTCGCCCCCCGCGAAATCGTTAAATTCACCAAAGTAAAACGTTCGATAAGGCATGATAATATATCTCATTTCATTTTCTAATTATGGCCTGAAAGCGAGCTAAGATAATCTGGATGCTCCTCCTGGAATACAACATATAACGCCATTAAAAAACACATATCATGTAATAATTTATTTATTTTACTTCAGTGTACGACAATGCTTACATTTAAACGAAAGCCTAATATTACAACATTTAAAACGGAGTTAGCGGTTTAACCGCTAACATTTTGATTATAAAATTGAGATAAAACTATACAGCCGTAGAGAATTAATCTAACCCGATTTAAAATGAAATTAAGGACAGTCTAGAGTCACATCCTTAGCATAGTTTTTCTTATCTAATGACAAATTGTCACTAACAATATAGATAATTATAAAAACCACAAATAAAAAATCCAATGAAAGGTAGTATCGTAAAATAACAAAAATCAAAAATAAATAAATCTAACCTAAATTAGTATGACCTAATCGTAAACTTAAAATAATTCACAAATCCTACCAGGGTTCGCAATACCGGTATGCCGCCTTTAAAAAACTGTTTTGAAATACCGGTCGATATTTTCAGTATTATAAAAATGTAATTTTTTTTAACCCTCGGTTACTAACGCCTGGGTAAAATTTACCCATAACTTTTAATTTACCCCCCCCCCCCCCCCCCCCAGTTGATAGCGAGTAGCATCATATTCGTTATCTTTCCAATTCAAGTAATATGTATCCTACAATAAATAAAATAAGGAAAGTTGTCAGATTATTCAGAAAATCTCCAGCTTAAAATGATCAGATATTACAGAAATACGTTCGGAAATCAATATCATGGTGCAACCTAGTATATAGTTATCGCACATGAGGTGTCATGGTCACCACGTCAGGGCACTTCGTTCTTGAGTGTAACTGAGTGAGGTTATGCATTATCAATATCCTTATAAATAAAGTAATAATTATTAAGAAAATAAATAAGTGTGTTTGTTAACCCATTAATTAACAAACACAACAATTGACGACAAGGATTACGGAAAACAATAAGAATAAATAAAAACATTGACGTATAAAATCCGAGCACATTTTTAGTGTATTACAAAACAAGATGGTTGAAGATACAAAACAAATGTTAAGTTCCATCACCGAAATGCTCAAATCGCATGACGTCATAATTAACCAATTGGCGAAAAATACAAAGAACGACAATGTTCAACAAATTCATAATCTATCAAATCAGATTGTTGAATTTTACCACGATCCGGAGGACGGAAAATATTTCAACACGTGGTATGAAAGATTCGAGGACTTATTCAAGGTGGATGGCGAGAATTTGGACGATGGAGTAAAAACGAGATTGCTTTTGCGTAAAATACACACATCGAATCATGACAAATACGTGAGTTACATTTTGCACAAAACCACTCGTGATTTCACATTTGACGAGACTGTCACAAAATTAAAAGACATTTTCGGTCCGAAAAAATCATTGTTCAACTTGCGATTCGAGTGTTTACAACAACAGAAAAAAAGTACGGAAGATTTTGTTGCATACGCGGGCCGTATAAATCGGCACTGCGAACTTTTCAATTTGGGAAACTTATCGGCAGATCAGTTCAAATGCCTTGTTATCACAAGTGGGTTGAGGTCATCATGCGACGCGGATATCTGAACAAAATTGTTGTCGCGGATCAATGCAGACAAAACAATGTCACTGGAGAAATTAATAACAGAAGCCCAGCAATTAATTAATCTCAAAAAGGATACAAAAATGATTGAAAACCAGGATAATCATTCTTATCAACAGTCATCAGTAGTTAACGCCAGTTACTCAGGTGCAAAATCAAATAACCATTTTGACAGTCAACATAATAGAGCAGGGACAGGCCAGAGGAAACCCGTCTACAATCAATATAAAAATAAGCGCAATCTTAATCATGACACGGACAAACCAATCAGCACCCAGTAAACCATGTTGGAAATGCAGTGGCATGCATTTTACAGCCGAATGCTCGTACAAACAACACCTATGCCGGTAATGCAATCAGGTGGGGCACAAAGAGGGTTATAACGGTTGTCGTATTACTCCACAAAAACAATTTTTGCCAAAACAAAAACTTCCCGCACTTAAGAGGAATTTTTTCACTAAATGGCGATATAGCAGCAAAGCGCAAATTCATCAATGTGAGAATCAATAATGTCTCAGTCAACATGCAACTGGACACAGCATCAGACATCACCATTATTTCTAAATCAACTTGGCAAGAAATTGGTGAGCCCACATTGACAGGGACAATTCAATCAGCAACAAGTGCATCTGGGAAACAGCTTAAATTGTTAGCAGAATTCCAATGTGAAATGGAATTCTATGACTATACAATTACGGGGAAATGTTTTGTATCAGGCGATGGCGATCTAAATCTGTTCGGAATAGATTGGATTGATAAATTCAACATCTGGGATGTGCCATTAAGATCAATATGCAACGTTTCTTCCATTAGCAGCGGCAACCCAGATAAGCAACAGCTGATATAAACACTAGTTTCTTTATTTCCGGATGTGTTCAAAGATACTCTCGGGCGGTGCACAAAAACACAAATCACGTTGCACGTCAAACCAAACAAAATACCAGTATTTAGAGCAAAACGATCAGTGGCGTACGCGGCATTAGCATAAATAAACGATGAACTGGATCGTCCCCAACAAATGGGTATCATTAACCAGTGGATTTCTCCGAATGGGCCGCACCAATAGTTTGTGTGAAAAAGAGCAATGGGCAGATTCGAATTTGTGCAGATTATTCAACAGGTCTAAATGACGCACTTGAGCCTCATAAATTTACATTGCCACAATTTCCAGCGAAAGTGGAAGCAATCACACACATGCCTCAACCCCATGACATTCAAACGTTGCATTCATTAATGGGAGTTATTAATTATTAAAGCAAATTTATTAAGAGTATGTATCAGTTAAGACGCCCATTGGATGCCTTACTTAAAAAAGATGCTAAATGGGATTGGCCGGCTGATTGTCAGAAATCATTCGAGCGGTTCAAACAGATACTTAAATCTGATATCATACTTACCCATTATGATCCAAATCAACAGATAATTGTAGCGGCGGATGCATGTCAGAGCGAAACCGATTCGATTTGATTTCATAATAGGGCGGATTTACGATTTTCGAATTTTATGAAAGCAAAAAAATTTCATAATATGAATTTTCACGGCGGATCGAAATTTACGAAATCGAAAAAATTTCATAATAGGCCCCCTGTACTACTTCCTCTCAATTTGGGAGTAGAATCGTTATGCCGGCAAGACGTTAATTTATTAACAGCCGATGCAATAATAGAATAAAGAAACATAAATTCTTCAATAGCCGGACAACTTTACAAAGAACTAAAATGTAGAATGCTGCAAAGACGTTCACAATTATCAAGTCTTCTAAAATTTTTGCATAATCCAAATTCCATCCAGTACAGCAGAAGAGATTGAAGCAGACTTATCCATAAAACTTCCAAAGATGTCACTTATTCAAATGGTTTTGGATTTAGTGTAACGCCTCAATAAAAGCGAGCTTACAACAATTACAAATACAGATATAATTCATATTGAAAATAATGAATAGGTGATGAAAATTTAGCTGGCCCCAGTTCGTGTAATTTATCATTGAAAGAGCAATTGCAATTAACAATAAACAAGAGAATAGAAACACCTAACATAAAAGATAGAGACGGAAACCACAGTTCAAAAGATCTGAACAAAACTATTCGATAGGAGATTACATTGTTTTGTGAAGGAAATGTTCGAGTGAAAAATCTAGAATCAGTATACAGCGGCTGGTATGATATTGAATATGGTTCATTTAAATTTTATTAATTTTTGTTTATTTTATAAGTGAATTATCAATTGTACTTTATGTATAATTCTATTTTTTTGTTAATTTGTTGATTTTGTAACCGAATTATTAAACTAAAATATGAATCATACGATGAAATAAAAAAGTGTCTGAAAAATACCGAAATACCAGTATTGATTTTCCCCGATATTTTGCGAACCCTAAATCCAACCACTCAATTAATTAAATATAGAATATTAATATTTTTCGCTTTAAGTAATATAGGATAAAGATTCGCACGCGCACACATCAAAGTAATATTATATTATTTATAAAATATCATGAAACATAATATTTAATCTACTGGTAATAGCAACGATTCCCATTTTATCTGAGTTTTATAAACCTCCTGGTCCAACCACAAATCATAATGTAGTTTAAATTCTTCGCTGAGTTCAATTTCTGTGTCCCATTCCTCATATCCCCATGAATAATTGAATTGTTCAAAGTTAAGCGCATGCTTATTAAAATCAGCAACCTGTTCGTAATCATTTAGCTCGTATAACTGATTTGATCGATGATTGATAGGAACAAATTGACCATTGATTTGCTGAATACCGCTCGAGCTCACACCATTTAAGTTGGTTCCGCTTAAAAAGTACCGCCGATTATTAAAACGATCGACTGACGAACGTAAGGTGCATTCCTCTGCCTGAAAATCCCATGGTCGTGCATCCAAATCATTTCCGAAAGCCCAGTCATCATTCAACCGATGACGCACTTTCGAATAAATTGCGCTCATTGTTTTCATATTCGATTTGCGCCACTGTCGTCCAAGATATTTTGTCTGCATTTTAAGTAATTTTAAAATATATAATTGCATCATGGCATGCCGTACTTTAAGTGTTTTCTTCAATATAGGCGCCGATTTAAATACCACCAACATCATAATCCGTGAATGTTTCCATTTCGTAAGCTTGTTTAAAACACGCAACAGATTGATACACGAAAATATATTACGCCACGAATATGGAGCTGAATCTCCAATTACTAAACTCTCGGATGTCAATTCGGGCTGCTCCCCAATCACACATGACGGGAAGTCCATTATCGGTATTATATTTTTGGAACCAACATACCCCATAATATTCTGATTGAAAAATTTCAATACGAGCGGAATACAATTTGCAAACACTAAATGCTGCGACATGAACTCAAATTGATAAATGTGGTTGATTTTGAAATGTTTCAAATACAATAACAGTATTGCCGAAATTGCTTTAACAATGATCTCCTTGTGGCGATTTACATCGATTCCTAATTTAGTTGATTGCGTGATTGTTATTGGCATTTCCTCCGGCAACACATCTGCCATAATATTTATACTCTCAGTTTTCGCTTTGGATGTCGGCGCTGCTGCCAGTAAAATTTTTAATAGAGCGATCATGTACTGCGGTAAATTAGGTAAGATCGCTTGATACAAAATTTCGGCTGGGGTTTGAACGATTTCATACTCGTTCGCCGAAAATGGACATCGTGCAATCTCCTGTTCCTTTTGTATTTGAATATCCGCCAAACTGATGTACATGTGCTATAATACAAATTAAATAAATAAAAAATAGTAATTAAGTTGTTCGTTGCAACACTTTCATACGCTTAACCTTTTTCAATGTTTTAACGCCTTCATGAATTGGCTGTGGTAAACCAGCAAGACTTTGATGATCATCAGGTAATGTGAAACCGATAAATTTGCTGCGTGATGCATCTAAAAATAAATCCACATCACGTTGGCGAACTTTTGGAGCCCACGGCAATCGGCTGATTACTCGAAATGATGTTGGATTATTGTACTGTTGCAAGTCATACTTTTGAGCTGGAAAATGAAATGTGAGATATTAAAATTTTTTAATGTTAGGAAATTCTCTAAACTATTTTGGGCAATTTTGTTCCTATAAATCAATGCGTATAAGTTTAGAGTGTGTGATGATTGAACGGGCACAGGCACTTTATAAAGCACTCATAAGACCTGTGCTGGCTTTCGGAAGCGAGAGCTGGACCATGACCACTAATGATTGTAGATTGTTATCAACTTTCGAAAGGAAGGTCATTCGTTCAATCTTTGGTCCAATTAAAGTCGCGAACAATGAATATCGGATTCGCATGAATCACGAGATAAAGCAAATTCTTGGAGGCAGCGATATTATCGGATTCATCAAATCCAATCGAGTTAGATGGCTCGGCCACGTTACAAGGTCCCCACAACAACGGATGACCAATAAAGTGTTCCATCAATAACCAGCCGGTGTGCGTCGTAGAGGAAAACCCCGACTGCGCTGGCGTGACGACGTCGAACAAGATCTACATGCACTAGGATGTCGAAACTGGAGGACGAGAGCGATGGACCGAGACGGCTGGAGGACCATAGTGCGGGCGGCAAAATCCCTTCATGGGATGTGAAGCTAGAGAGAGAGAGATGATTGAACGTAAGGGAAAGTGGCTATTAATATTAAATGGAAATTTTTGATGTGGTAGTTTTATTTTTTTACAATACATTTTCCAACTGTATTCTACGATTTGTAGGTCATATTTCGAAGGAACAAAATCTATTGAAGCCTACATTTGTGAAAAATCGACAACGAAATGCTCGTTGGAATCCAAATCGCCCGCCACCTTGGATATATGTAGCTTAGTCATGGCTGTTTTACATTTTTTTTAGCAACATTTACGTCATTGCATTCTATTCTGTTTTCGAATGAAAAAAAAATGCTGCTCAAGCTATGGAATTGATTAATTCGACTTTGAGTTGGGATTCTGTGAGTCATTCAACAGTAAAAAGTGGTTTGCAAAATTTCGTGATGGCAATTTTAGCCTTGAGGACCATCCACGTCCAGGTTCAGTAAAACAGTTTGAAGACGAAGAACTTGATTGAAACGTTTTATTGGATGAAAATCCGTGTCAAAACAAAACCTGGAGTAGACATGAAAAGTGGATTTTGTACGATAATTATAAACGCAGAAAACCATGGGTTGATCCAGGCCAGCCCTCAACATCAGTTGCAAAACTGAATATACACGTCAAGAAAGTGTTACTATGTGTCTCTGGTAGGATTGGAAAGGAGTCATTTACTACGAGCTTCTTGAACCTGATCAATCTGTTGCAGCTGCACTTTACCAGGCTCTATTGATGAAATTAAGTAATGACTTGGCTTCCTCTGATAACCACTTGTTCAGATCGATATCATCATGTTTGAAAAACCAACGGTTCACGAAAGTTGAAGATGTGCAAAAATGGCTCGATAAATATTTTACTTCGAAACCATCAAGTTTCTATCGCGAAGACCATAGATAGTAATGGCTATTTCGATAATTAATCTTTGTATCGACAATTATATTTTCAATAACATTGCTTTTGACCAAAAAAACAGAATTTCTACTTGCACACCTAATATTTCTTTAATCATTATATTCGAAGTTATAATTCTAACCATATGCTGGCGCATACGGAAGCATATTTGCCATATTGCATTATTCTCCCGGATGAAGAATAACACTCTTCTTAGTAGGGGAAGTTACATCACCCGAACTACAACCAGATAACCAGCCGAACACAACCACATCCATCCAATCTGGTAATATTCAACGTGCATTTTTGTGCAACATATAAATTGTGTATTTTATATCGTATATCAAAACTCCATGAGATCAACATACAATTATTACGATATCACCAAGTTATCATTATGCATAAAAACCACACACAGCGGCACAATTAGGAGAACAAAGAAAAAAGTTTAAAAAAAGGTGTTTAACCTAACATATCTATCAAACCATAATTGAACCTCTATCATAAGCGACGGTTGTCTTAATGTTGCATTGAGAATACCACTCACATATAGTCGTCTCTATGCTCTTTGCCATCTAATAGTCGAGTTCACTAAGAAACGACTCTCGTCTGTGAACAAAATATGGCCCCACCCAATAGGACTGGTTTAAAGTCCAAAATCGATGTTCTTGAGCAAAACTCAACCTTGCTATTCGGTGATTTCTCTGCAGTAGGGATCCTTTGGCTGGAACATATTATCTCAAAACGACTTCTTTAAGCCTTCGTCTTACCGTATACGACTGCTTATTCGCACTCCTCGAAACTCTTCTAAAGCATTACGGGTTTGTGTTGCTGTTTGAGGACTGTTTATAAAAGTGTCAAGGACAATGAAACGGTCATCTCAGAGCCAGTACAAGGTTTTCGGCCTTGAACTTTGCCTGTATCGTTGTACAGATCGATAAATGGTAGACGTGGACACACCGAACCTTCTGGCCACTTGGCGGTAAATGTAGCCATTCTCGATCATTGTTACAGCTCTAGCGACATCAGTGGGTTCCATGTTGCTCATTTTGAAATAATGACTCTTTTTCTTCAAACCAAATGGTGAATGAATTGATATTCACACATTAAGCAATTAATTCATATTTATTTTATTTATTTATTTTCTGCCCAGTTTGCTGGCAGGAGCAAAGTGACACGGTCTGAACAAGGTGTTAATCAAATACCTCTTAACAACCGATTCTCTAGTTTAGAGGTCGTTGACCCCAACGCAGCACCGAATTTGAAAAATGAGAAACCGCCTCCGATTTATTTAAGGGAAGCATGTAATAGTGAACTGGTTAATAACATCACAACATTAACAGATTCTAAATTTTATATTGCCCCGCTCAGAAGAGGTAACATAAACAAAACAAAGATTCAAACATTCGAAATCGATGGCTTCAGAGCCCTAGTTAAACATTTTGATGAAGTTGGTAAAAAATATTACACATACCAGTCAAAAAGGGCTGACTGTTGTGCTAAGAGGAATTGAAAGCTGCGTAGATGTTAGCGACATACAAACTGCACTTGCTGCGGAAGGTTTCCATGTCAAATCTATTGGTAATATATAGTAAACCGTGAGAAGGTACCCCAAACAATGTTCCGTTTGGAACTAGAGCCAGATGAAGAAAAGTCAAAAGGAGTTAACAAGATTTACAACTTAAAATATTTGTTACATCGTAAAATAGTAATTGAAGAACCTAAGAAGAGGTCTGGACCAGTCCAATGCATAAAGTGCCAAGAATACAGACACACGAAAGCATACTGCACCTTAAATGAAGTTTGTGTTATTTGTGGTGAACTCCACGACTCCAAACAGTGTGACAAGTCTCGCAATGACCCATCTGTGTTACGTTGTAATAACTGCGGCAAAAATCATACTACAAACTATAGGGGTTGCGCAGTGTATCTGGACTTAAAACGAAAAATAAACCCTAAAATGAGAACTGAACAACGAATGCTCAATATACAATTTAATCAGAGGGCCGTGTTTTCAAAAAATACAATAGTCACCAAACCAACGAATGCAAACACACAAAATGATAACTTGGAGACGTTTTCCAGCAGTTTTGCACAGCCAGGTGTTTCTTACGCAAGTATCCTAAAAGGTAACAAACCGAAACCAAAAGTTCATGCTAATGAGGAGGAACTAAACATTCATACCATGGTAAATAAATTAACCGAGACCATTCAAAGTTTCATGATGATGATGGAAAGACAAATGAGCATGATGTTGCAAAATATGAATACGCTTATGCAAATTATAGTCAAAAATCAAAAATTACAGTTCTAAAAATAGCTATTTGGAATGCGAACGGGCTCTCGCAACATAAAGCTGAGGTACAAACCTTTCTTATCGAACAAAATATAGACATCATGTTTATATCTGAGACACACTTCACAAAACAAAATTTTTTTAATATCACCGGCTATTCCGTTTATGACACCAAACATCCGGATGGAAAAGCACACGACGGCACTGCAGTCTTAATAAAAAGACATTAAAGCACTACGAGCTGCAGAAATATGCTAAAGATCACATTCAAGCTACAACTATCGGTTTGGAAGAATGGCCTGGGAAATTTTTAATATCGGCTGTCTACTGTCCACCGAAACACGCAATTAAAAAACAGCAATTTATCGATTACTTTAATCAATTGGGAATCAAATTTCTAGCAGGAGGTGATTACAACACTAAACATGTACAATGGGGTTCGAGGTTGACGTCACCCAAAGGCAAGCCACTCTACGAAGCAATAAACGAGAAAAACCTAGATTATTTATGATCTGGACAACCATAATATTGGCCTACAGATAAAAAGAAAATTCCTGATTTAATAGATTTCTGTGTAACACGAGGAATATCACGCAACAATGCTCAAGTCGTTGACTGTTATGATTTATCATCAGATCACTCACCAATAATAGTAACACTAAGTACCCAAGAATTAAAAACTGAACCACCCCAACGTTTAACAAACAAACTAACGAAATGGGTTCTCTATAGAAACGTAGTAAATGTAAATTGTCATCTCAATGTTCCACTTCGCACACCAGAAGACATTGATGCCGTGATAGAAAACTTAAGACAAATAATGGAAATGGCTGCAAAAAAAGCTACTCCGGAGAACAAAAATTCCGAAAAAATACAAGGCTTTCAAGTAACATTCAAAAGTTATTGGCAGAGAAGCGGGCAATTTGGCGGCTATGGCAGCTTCACCGATCTCCTTTGCATAAATGGAAATTAAATAGAGCTATTAAAGCTCTGAGAGAAGCAATACGGGAAGAACAAAATTTAGGAATACAGAATTACCAAGTGATCTCACAGCAACAGAAAAAACAGATTACTCACTGTGGAAGGCAGCAACAAATTTAAAAAGGCCAGAGCTATCGAACCCACCGATAACGATATCAGATGGTCACTGGGCCAGAAGTGACTTAGAAAAGGCCATCGCTTTCTCTAACCATCTACAAAAAGTGTTCACCCCAAACGAACAAAACTATTGCGTACTACCACAGTTTACAAGGGACGAGTCGAACCCAAAACCAGGAAAATTTAAATGGAAATGCGTCAAAACGGTTATCAAAAACAGTATAAATCCTAAGAAAGCGCCAGGTCATGATCTAATAACTGGAAAAATGATCAAATAATTACCAGATAGATGCATAAAATATATAACATATATTTTTAACGCGATTATGAGATGTGGATACTTTCCCCAAAAATGGAAAATATCTCAAATTATCATGATTCCTAAGCCAGGTAAAGACGAAACCCAAGTCTCGTCGTACAGGCCAATAAGTCTACTTCTGATAATTTCAAAGCTTTTTGAAAAGATGCTACTACAACAACTAATACCTATATTATCTGAAGGTCGCATTATACCAGATCATCAATTTGGATTTAGAGAGCAACACGGCACAATACAACAGGTGCACAGAATTGTAAATACAAATAAGCTTTCCTTACAAGTAAAAAAAATGTTGTTCGGCAGTTTTCTTGGATATTGCGCAAGCACATTGAATAAACGTACATATCCAGGAGTAAAATTAAACAATACAGAATTCCTCAACAACCAAACGTCAAATATCTCGATCTTCATCTCGATAGAAGATTGACATAGAAAAAGCACATTGAAACAAAACGCAATCAATTAAAAATAAAATTTTCTAAAATGTACTGGATAATCGGTAGAAAATCGAACCTCTCTCTAGACTGCAAGGTTCTATTATACAAAGCGATCCTAATCACCATATGGACATATGGTATCCAACTATGGGGCTCAACTAGTGCATCAAATATACACTACCGCTCAAAAGTGTTAAGGCACTGTCAAGAACAGCATAAAACATATAAAAACTCAGTAAAAATATGAAAATATGTATTTTTTAGGTACATACACACATTTATTAATGGCAATATACTAAATAAATGTCAAAATTAAAATTCTCAATTTAAATTTTACTTTCATTTATGTGACCTCCCATTGATTGAACAATCGCAGCGCACAGTCGAGGCATTTTCGCAATAAGTTTTGCCAGAGTTTATGGCATTATTGAGTTCCAAATTGATTGAAGTTTGTTCCACATAACAGTAGCTAATGTTGGAGCTGATTGCTTTACTTCCCGGTCCAATTCTTCCTATAGTAATTCAATAGGGTTCAAGTCAGGGCTCTGGGGAGGCCATTTCATAATTTTAATTCTTTCTTTCATCGTCTAAATGGTGAAGGTAGCCTTTAACCCAAAAGACGAATTCCTGAAGGTATTGAGTGGTTCTCCAAAATTTGTCGGTACCCTTCTTTTCTTAGTATGCCGTCAATTTTCACAACACCGCATACACTAGGACCAGCAAAATAGTCCCAAATCATCACTGAAAAGCCTCCATGCTTTACGGTAGCGACAATACACTCTTTACTGGCATGTTCACTCACAGGTCTTCTCACGAATATTCGTGTTCAGGTACCGAAAATTCAAATTTGGACTCATCCGTCCATAAAACCTTGTTTCAATCTTCCATCATCCAATGTTGTTGTTCACGGGCTCATTTAAGTCGCTTTTGCTTATTTTGTTTACTAGTAATGGTTTTTTAATAGCAACACGGCCATGGGGTCCGGATTCCTGTAGAGAACGATTAACCGTAGAAACATTAACTAGTTTTGGGTGACCAACATTTAATTCTGCGGTTATTTCCGGGGCTGTTTTGTGACTATTCGTCTTGTTAGTAATCACTATTCTATGATCATCTACAGATGTTGTCGCTCTTGGTCTTCCACGACTTTTATTAAAAAAACTATCACTTTCCCGATTTTTAACATTACAATCGACCGCAGCGTGGTCTAATTCTATTTTTTGGCATTCTGTCAATTACTTATGCCAGCTGTATGCTAAGGTATTATAAGCGCACGTATTTCAGTACTAAGTTCTCTTCTTGTATGCATTTTAAATAATTGTCACTCGATATTTCGCTTACGATGTTAACAGTGTCAATATCAGACTGCAACTGATCGTATTTGACTCATTTCACTGAAATCTTTTCAAAAAATCAATTTAAACATCATAACCTAGAATAAACTAGACTGATAAATTTTTCTGGAAATTCCTACAATTATTGTAATTGTACCGTAATAAACAGTTTACGACAATCCAACCAAGCGCAGGTAGAGGGTAGTATAAAATTAACCCTATATCGATGGTGGTTATATCATGAAACTGCGTTTCAGATAAGTATTTCATTTTATTCAAATGTTGTTTCGTAAACATAATACTGTATCAATAATACATGAAAAAGGGTGCCTAAACACTTTTGAGCGGTAGTATAGATATCGTACAAAGAACGCAAAAAAGATACTTCGTAGCATTACAAATCCCCCATGGTATATTCGAAACAGCAACATCCATAGAGACCTAGGAATCAAAACTGTTAAAGAGACAATTATATCATGCAGTCTAAAGTACCAACTGAAACTGGAATCGCACCCTAACGAATTAGCTAGAGAACTACTAAGGCAAACGAAATACAGACGGCTTCGCAGGGCAGATCCTCTAGATTTAATTAAGTGAGAAATATAATCTAATAATTACGTCCATGTTGAGCTAACACACTAAAATTAAGTAAATAATAATAATTTAATAATAATATTGCATAATCATATTAAGTATTAACATAGGTTAAGGCTTAATTTAAACTAAAATATAGTTTTTAAGAATTTCACACTTCTTGTTAGTTTCGTATAAAGAAAGATTCAAGAATAAAGCTTTTGGTAAGTTACAAAAAAAAAAAAAAAAAATTAAAAAAAATTCTATGAGTGTTTTTTCGTGTTTACGTTATTTGGGCCTGCATATAAACCGTATTTTTATATTTTTCTTCAACTTGGCCATATACATATACGCAGTGGTATGTGGCAATGCCTTCTTAACTACAGACTGCTTACACCAAATGATGCCGACACGCTAAGTCGACATTTTTGTCGCTTTCTCTACTTGTTTTGTTAGTGTAAATATCTTAACATTATTATTGCGCAGTCTCGGTTTAGGCTTAAATTGACGTCATGTGCGAAAAATGAGAGTAGTAAAAGGCCAGTAGTTTAGAAGGCATTGTATGTGGCATCGCTTTAAAAAAAAGAACTCCGAAAAAACTCCAACATAAACTAGAGTAAAACATAGACCGATTTTGCAAGACCGCACCGAAACGAAGATGAAGCTTATTTGACAACCCGTGTGGAATAGCTCATTGTGTTTAGTTTTGGCTACTGTCTGAATTGTATTCCCAAATATTTTTTTGTTGATTTTGTTTTTTTGTTACGGGAAAAATATAAATAAGTAAAATGAAATATAGTTTTATTAAATAATTAATATACATAATATAAATAAACATAGTTAGTTAATTTTCTTAAATGTGTAAAAGTGGAAAATAAATGTATACACATACTGAAAAGAAAAAGGACATCATTAACACATTGCGGGCATGGTATTTTGAGGCCAAAATCGGTCTCAAATGAGTGAGGATTCACTCAGTGTAATTTGAATTCATGGATTATGACATAGCAATACATATATAGTAGTACCATCATTCGAAAAAAATCTTTAGAGGGTGAAAATCCAGGTAGCGCGTTAATCGAAATTAAGTTATGCAATAATTTTACTAGTTCGCCTAAATGTTTGCAAGATTAAATACACTTACAGTACACACGGCGTATTTTTGTATACCATTAACCAGTATAGTATTGCTTCACTCTAACTTATTATACTACATATTAACACAGTATATATTTATTTCAACTCGTATTGTTTTACAATTGTCAAGGTCATGTAGAAAATGTATTTAATATTTTTTGTGATAAACAATAAAACAAATCATGAATACCTTACTTCAATTTTCTTTTTATAAAAATTAGCATAAATAATGTTTTTTCTATGATAGAAATGCAAAAGAATATGAATTGTTCAATCAAATAAATCCATTATTGGAAAGGAGATATGAACGATAGGATATATACATATGTATATTAATATATTGAGTAAATACTTAGCTGTGTATTATTATTGTTTATTTTAAATACATCTGTTCTCACAAACACAAACGAATAAAGATTAAAAATGAAAACGATGTAGAAATCTATATAGAACAACTAAATACAATTTTTTAAAAGGATGCCGTTGATTGCACTGTTACAGTATGGTAATTTATAATTGAAAATATGAACGAGTAATTTTCTTATATATGCATACATTAAGAACAATGTATTGTTATGGAAAGGCAGATTATCTATTTATCCAAATCTGTGTGAAAGTTCAGGGACATTGAACCCAATATTTGTTTCAAAATTAAAATAAAATTTATTAATTCGATTTTATCATAAAAAATATTACGTAAGAGAAGTACGTAAAAATAGGAAAATTGTCACTTGGACATACTACAATAGTATGTCGTTTTTCATTATTGTCTTTCAATCAACTATTTATTAAGGGACTGTTCCTCATTGGAATAGAAAAAACGAGGATGACATTATAAAGATTATAATTTCAACCAAAGCATGTCTGACTTGATCTGTTTTGTCACAGAATCCAATGAGAGTCATGTGGTGTTTACAGTGTGCAAATCTAGAGCGTATAATTATAATCCAATTATGAGCATTTAAGCACAAACGTAATATATACAGACGAATTATTGCGAAAGAAAGTTTGGTCGAATACTGTGGCTCCACTTTTCATATTACATTATTTTTTGTAATCTAATCGAGGAACCCCATAACCCTGCCATCTATATATACATAGCAGAAACAGCCTAAAAAAAACGTTCGTATTTTTTTCGCACCTAAACTACATACACATCACATAGTAATAAAACTTTATGAATGAAGGAAACAATAACAAAACAACACGATGATCATAGTGTCGGCTTATTAAAAACGAGCTCTCTTATTCGCGGTTTAGTGTTTTTGTGTGTATGTAGTATAGATAATGAATATTTATAAAAAATAAAATATGCATGTATATCACAACACACGGGTAGTGTAGTGAAGCACGTGGAGCTTGGCCATGTGCGCTATACATGTACAGAGAAAAATAGATTTTAAATAAATTTCGTAAAATAGATACATAATTCTTTTTTCTATAATGTTGCTGCATGTAGTTTTTTGTTTCTATATATAGTTGTGTTGTATGTGGATATGTAGTTTAAATTTTTTATGAACTACTCAGACATATTTTATGGCTTCCTGAATTGAAAAAGGCCGAAATTAAAAAGGTAGACTTAAAAAATATGTTTTTATATGAAAAAATTGGACCTTTTTTAAGTCATATTTATAACAAATTTTCTGACTTAATAAAGGTGTTTTACAAAAACAACTTTAATTTAAAAATGACACAAGGAAGACATACATTTTATAATTCATTTTCAAAATGACTTAAAATAGCCATATTTTATTTTACATTATAAACATAAAATTTACATTTGTTTTTGATAGACATAGAAATGCATGCGTTATAAGTGGACTTTTATGCCATTTATAAATACACATTTTATGCTTTTTATAAATACACTTCTTAAATCATTTTCAAAATGGCTTATGATATGCATTAATAAAGTACGGTTTTTTTTATTTCATGTTCATTACAGATTTTAAGTCAATGTTAAAATGAAATAAAACGCTGGTTTTAAGTCCGGAAAAATACAATTTTTAAGTCAGCCTTTTTTTAATTCGGGGAGTCATATTTTATATAGTTTTCACTTTTCGTCCTTCGTTTGTTTCCCATTTGATATTTTTGCGAACCATAATTTGCAGGAATATAATGTATTAAAATGTTAACTCGCACAATAACGATTATAAAGTATACGTTATATTATTTATCATAGATCATCGTTTTTTATTTTTAATACACTTTTCATTGAGAATTCTTCTTTTTCCACGTATGTACCTATATTTATTGATTGTTGATAAGCAATAGAGTTAAATATGTGTGAAGACAAATGCGCTTCTATTATGTTTGTAAAAACGTGTAAAAATGAGCAATACATCATAATGCCGAGATGCTTTAGTCGGTCTCGGTAATTATATTAATATTTACATATAAATGATATTCAAAAAATGTGTGTCAAACACATAGCGATCCTACGGCACGACACGATTCAATTCTGATCTACTGCAAGGAAGGATAAAGGTTTAGTATAGGTTTAATCGAGATTAATGATGATATTGGTCTTCAATAATTGCTTCATTAAATCAGTACCTAAGAAAAAATATATATATTTTGGATGTATCCAGAGATTTCCTGAAATTGAATACTAAAATTAATACTTTTCTTATTAATCATAAAGAGCAACAACATATTCATATTTGAGGCTTGTAATTGACTCCAGCTTTAAATGGAATTTACATAAAGATAAATTAAAGAAATGCATTATAATATATATATTTGCGATAAAAATAGCGCGAAACAATTTACCCAAACCAATCCTCAGTATGATCTACATATCATCCATATATTCACATATAGTGTATTTAAACCCAATATGGAGTGGGGCACCAGAATATTTGCTAAACTGCATCTTTAACCACTTGAGTGGTTTGCCCGAGCGTGACTTGGACGCGTAGTTCGATTGTGTTTTTATTTGCCCGAGTCTTGCTCGCGCAAAGCTTGTATTGAAACAATAATTGAAAAATAAAAATTTTGTATTATTTTCTAAAGAAATGTAAAAAAAACCTAACAATTTATGGACACACTTTCTCACAAAAAGCCGTCACTTAAGTGGTTAAGTTCTCATGATTTGTTTATAATAATTAAATAAAAAAATATTTCTGTAAAATATTAAATATCTGCGTATTGTTCGATGAACTCTGCAGTGAAACAATAAAAAAAACTGTTAGCCTATTTTGAAATAAAACAAAATTATGGCTATTCATCGAAGAATATAAGTAAAAATTAGTAACATATACTAATTTTTAGTTATACCAGTTCTCCTATACTTAAGTTTTTATCTAAAATAATTGGTGGAATAAAACAATCAGTTACTTTTCATCATAGAAAAATACGTATGGATAATATTTGTTTCTTGTTTTAAACTGGTTTTCGGCTAATTGTTTGATTGGTATTTGCCTTTTTATGCGAAGCTGTTTGCAAAATTGCCAAGAGATATTTGCAAATGGTAGTAAGCAAAAGTTATTTGACAACATAGTAGGGATTTAGCCGCTTTATTTCTAAGGTACACAATCAATTAAATTTCGGATTAATGAGCAAATGATTAGTTCATTGAAACCAAGCCAGATCCTAGGGCAGCTGAAAGAGGCATATTGCTACTGGATGAGGAATACTAGCATGCCCGGAGGATGAATTTATTTCCTTCCATTTACTGACCAAAACAACGATTGTTTGACTTTGTTGGGATACATTGTTAAATTGTTTCTCTCTGCCATGCCAACCAAACATTGTAGATATTCTAAGTCACATCTAAGTCACATTTTACACATTCACTTGAAAGCTAAATTTTTGTTTTATATTAATGCTGCGTGCAATCAACTACATTGATTTAACTAAATTCAAACTAGAAGTCCCTGAAATTTAAAGACAGATATCACTAAAATAAAATATTTATTCTGTGTAGTTTATTTGTTAATGTACATGTACAGAAGTTTTAAAATCATCCGGAGTACACCATAATAAAATTATGACAATTCTAATCTAATAATCAAAAAGTAATCAAAAAGTAACCACCTAAACTTAATTGCATCAGTCGCGTGCTGAACAATAGCAGAAGCTTCAATATTTGTTTAGTCAAGGCAAATGGCATAAGTTGTTCATTCTAACAACTTTTGAATTCATTAACCACCCACCAAGAAGTTTTTTCACATATTAATGTAGTTTCAATTTTCTGAATAATAAATCCTTTTTTGCAGTATTCTACAACCAATGAAAAGATATACACCTAAATTAACGCCTACTTTCGCAATTTATTGTATCGCAGATGAGGAGTAATTAGAATAGAAACGCCAGCTAAGGGGCCAATGTTCCAGATTTTCTAATGCAATTCTTGTGTTATTCACTTTCACTTGGCAACAAACGAAAAAAGTTTTTGTCCGGGTTGAATTAGTTAATACCAATCTTTACGATCATTGAGTTATATAGATTTTAATTTAGTTATTATTTAATAAAATATTAATCATTCGATTATGTTGTTATTCGAAATAGTAGATAAATAGCTGAGGATGATGATTTATTAATTTATATAGTTATAATAAATGTTGAAAACAATTATGTCGCTAGCAAAAGCTTGCTGTTTTACATTCTATTTCATTGTCCTAACAACTCAGTTACTATTGACTATTTAGAAGTCTGAAACTGGGTCCATTTCAGGATATGATAAAAACGATGATCTATGGATAAATAATATATCGAAAACTTTAAATTCGTTTTAAGGAAAATTGTGCGAGTTAACATTTTAATACATTTATATTGGTGTAGGAGAAAAATTTCGTGGTTTTTTCGGGGTAGATCGCTTTACATTCATATGTCCCAGTAAACATTGAACGTATCAGGCAACCTTGTATGCGTTTGAAAGGTGACATTTTAACTTGCACTTTGACATACAAAACATTAAAATCGGTGAAATGAATAAAAAGTTACATTTTAAACATATAGATAAATAATGAAAAAATTCGTTTACTTTTACAATTTTATTACGACAAAATTAAAAACGCGGCTCAGGCTTGCGAACAAATTGTGCATGGAGAAGGTTTTTTATCAAAATGAGCAGCAAAGAAATCTCGCTTTCAACCTGGAAATATGGATGTGAAAGATGCCCCTCGCTCTAGTCGACCAACCAGTGGTAAATTCGATGAAATCATGCAGAAAATTGAAGAAGACCAGCATATAAGCAGCCATGCCATTGGTAAAGAACACAATATTGATCACAAAACAGGTTTAAACCATTTGAAAATGGCTGGATACAAAAAAAGCTTGACGTTTGGGTACCTCATGAATTAACAGTTAAAAATTTAATGAACCGGATTTCTATCTGCGAAACGCGAAAATGAATCGTGCATTATGAGATGCTGCCACCTGTTGATGACATATCAGATATATCTGAAATTTTTTTTAATTTGGATGTACCTTTGCAAGAAGCTTCAATGCGGTATATTGTGGGCTACGTAGCGTTCAAAATGTCGAGTTAAATTAAATGTGCCCGTTGTGAAAACATGTTTATCAAAACTGATGAAACTTTAGAGGCTCCGACAGAATATTTGATTAGCAATAAAATTTATGACGATGACAAAAAGAAGAATCTTAAAGCCCCAACTGATTATTATTTCAAAATTTGCAAAGAACAAATTTATTTATTTTCCCGGATGTTTTCAGAACGTGCAAATATGAAAGATTTGAAGAGGAATATTGTCCAACTTTGTATTGTTAACACCAGCAGGTGTTACAAAGATTTGTATGTCGAACAAAATCCATACAATGAGCATAACAAGGCAGCCTTAAACTTCATGATTTTAGTTTTAATCAGAAAACACTGTACCGGGTTAGCTGAAAAACACATACAAAAAAATTAAAAACCGTACGAAATCCTAATTGGCGAATACTATTGCCTTAGACAAGCAAATTAGATTTTTCATTTGAACTAAAAAATGAAAACAAAACAAACTTCTGATAATTCAATGTCATCGTTGTATCTGTGATTTTTCGATAAACTGCGTATACGTATACGCAAAAAACAAAATATTTTTGATTGTATGCGGCTATTTACAGAAAATGAAATCGCAGTTTAAATTTTTACGTTTACATAGGATGAAATATCTGTTTTAGTTTGTTTTAAGATTTTTTTCGGCTTTTTCGGACAAAATATCATTTTAATGGACACCCATACAATGTTTTACGACAATTTTTGTCGCATAAAAACAAAGAGGCCATTTATTAACAATATTTCTACCACAAAAGTAGAAAAAATGCATTCCCCTCCCCCACGTTTAACCCCAGGGCACTTGTGTACACAAAGATACACAAACCCTTACAAAAATGAGAACTCCCTTAGGTAGCTTCTTGGCAGCTTGGTTTCGTACTGATAAAAAGTTGGTCTACTCATCAGGTTGCAACGACCAAACTGCAAAAATCAAAATCTTGCTTTGTACCGATAATACAAAACAAGAACATATTGATATATCTGTTTTAGGTTGTCTCAGCTATTGCAAAACAAATAATTATATACAAATAATTATATAATGAAATGTACCGCACATGGGTTGTTATTTTATTTTTAAATTTTATTAAAATTTATTTTAATTTTAATAAAACTTTATTATTGAAATTTTTATTTTATTTGTTTTATTGTTATTGAATTTGATTAAATAAATTAATTATAATTTAACTAGTAAAATTGCTGGTTTCTTTCTCTTTATCTAGTGGTATACCAAGTGAAATTTATTGTATATGGACGATTTATTGTATACGGAAACGTCCCCATACATATGTTTGATGTACATTTTCTTCTAGGGATTAAATGTCTGTCTTGAATAACCTCATCGCAATTCTTTTTCAATACCCTAGCTGTTTAACCCTTTGCCTGACCACCATTAATATTAAAACTTACTAGTCGGACGTTCTGTGCATATCGTTCATAATTTTTCTCGTTATCAATTAGCATCAAATCAAAATATGTAGTTGAAATGTATGTATTAACACTAAATACAAAATATACCAAAGCATATGTTGTTATTATTTCTGTACAAAATTTATAACTGTTTTTACAGTTAGTAAATATAGGTACATTAATTATTTTTATCAGTTAGTAATGTTCTCAGTCTCAAACAAAATTTTGTAATAAAAAATAAGGCAAAGTGTATCATCATCACATATGATGCGCAGGACAGTCAAAGGGTTAACTCATCGTATAGTTAATTGATTATAATAATGGTTGCACAACAAATTCGATATTAAACAAAAAATTATTTAACATAAAACTAATTTCAAGTAAAACAACGTGCATACCATGTGTCATTTTTTGTGTGTATGTGTGTCGAACTAACTGCCGATATTATTTTGTTCGATTCATGGTTTTTATTTTTCGTATACATATAGCTAATACTAATAGTAATTTTTTTATCAATAAATTTTCTTATTGATCCATGGTAGGTATGAAAATAAACAATATGAATATAATTTAAAACAACCAATGAATGGAATAACGAAAATAAAAACAAATAAAAAATAATAATTTACAGTTTTCACTTATAAAATTGTTTTTCAGTTTTTTGTGTATCTGCATACGTAAAAATTGTGATGTTTTCGACTATGTTGATGGTAGTGCCATCTACTAGTAAGTAGCTGTCAAATGAATATCAAAATAGCTAATGGGGTTCCTCGATGTAGTTTAAATTTTTCTCACCACACAATTGGCGCAATTATCAGTCAATTTGATAAAACCATGTCTTTATTCGCCAATAATTCGTCTGGATATATTGAGTTTGTGATTTAAGGTTCGCTAACAAAACTTAAATTCATTTTTCTGTTAATCTAATCTGTTAATCTCTAATAAATTTTATTGTTTAAATTGGGGACTAAATTAATCCATCTCAAATGAATTACATATCTCTTTTGTGTTTTACTAGCACAATTGTGCGGGTAGGGCTAAAGTACCATGTATATGTAGTTTTGTATGTTTTTTGAACAAATTTACACATTTGTGAATTCCTTTTCAACTTATTTTCCGTCCGAAAAAACACTATATCTATACACACAGTTGTGTTGGTTTTACTTCAAATCAAGCGAAATTTTTAATGAACAACGCCGTTACATACGTTAATTTTTTACTCACACATTTGTGTGGGTTGGACTAAAATTGAGAAGATTTTTTATTTTTCTTAGTTGAAAAAGGGATATAAGGAAGTATATAAGATATTTTTTATAAATTCAATATACAAGTGAATAGCTTACGAGTTTAGGTTGCCGCTCACTATTTTGTAATTAAAACTATTTTTAAATAGTAGTTAAGCTAGAGATTGGTCAGCATTGTCTGAAAGAAAACGTTTCAGTTCTTTATGGCAGGATAAATAATGGCTTACTTTTAAGTTCCGTCTTTATTCGAACGCTAATTTTAAATTGTTTAGTTTGATGTACCATACAAATTATTTTTTTTAAATAAAAAATGCGTTGTGTATTTTATTTTGAATAAAAAAAATCAGTTTTTGTTTTCCTCTAAATTGTAAAATTTTATTTTTATGTCTTAATTTAATTAATTAACCTTAATTTGTATTTAGTCTTACACCGTTTTAATACTTAATTACCTTTCCGAAACGAATATTTATTTGTGGAGACTTTAAACAGCTTTCACAATAAAACAATTTTTATTTTGCCTTAGAAGTTTGTTTGAAAATCGAACTTTAGAAAAAAATTTACTTTAGAGAAAAAATTGTCTCTTTCCAAAGTCAAATAACAGAAATATTGTAGATAAATCTCAGAGTCTACCCAATCTGTAAGGCAATGTATTTAAATTTTTATTTTCACCTTGGAGATACGAGGGTATATCAAAAAGTCTTGCAATATCATATGAAAAAAAGAGTGAGTGAGACAACAATATATTTTTCAAAACCATTTTTTGTCGCGATGAAACTTCTAGAAGAACATTTCGATGTTAATTTTACAGTTCGTTTGTTTTTGCCAATTTAGTAACACGTGTTTTGAATTTTTCTTAAAATTAATGAAATTGAATATCGCGCCCTTATTAAATTTTTCTATAAAGATGGACGAAATGCAATTTATATATTCAACTATATATCAAAAGTTTACGGCGAATCTGCACCATCATATGCCACAGTAACAAGGTGGGTAAAATTATTCAAAAGTGGCCGGGAGTCATTTGAAGACGACAACCGCTCGGATCGGCCAGCAGATGCTATTAGCCATGAAAACGTAATTTTGGCCGAATCTATTGTATTGGAGGACCGGCGTATTTCTGTTCCGCGGTTAGCGTGGAGACTTTCTCTTTCATACGGTATCACATATACTATATTATATGACCACCTTCACATGTCGAAAGTAAGTGCGCGATGGGTTCCCCGTTTGTTGAATGCAGAACAAAAAAAAAATGCGTGTTCAAACTTCAAAGGCGATTTTAGATATGTACAAAGAAGATCCAGAAAATTTCTTGGGTAACATAATAACAGGCGATGAAACATGGCTTTATCATTGGGATCCGGAATCCAAACAAGAATCGATGCAATGGATTAAACGTAGTGAACCACCACCAAAGAAATTCAAAACTCAACCGTCTGCTGGTAAGGTTGTGGCAACAGTTTTTTGGGATGCTGAAGGAATTTTGATAATCGATTATATTGCACCGAAAACCACAATCACAGGCATATATTACGCAGAAGTTTTGCGAAAATTGAAAAAAGCGATCCGGGAAAAACGGCCAAGGAAAGTTATTAAAAAAATCTTGCTTCTTCACGACAATGCACCAGTGCACAAGGCTAATATTGCTGAAGCTGCATTAAAGAGCTGCGGCTTCGTGGAAATTCGGCATCCACCGTACAGTCCAGACTTGGCACCCAGTGACTACTTTCTGTTTCCCAATTTAAAAAAAAAACACTAAGGGGCCCGAAATTTTCCAGTGACTATGAAGTACAGTCTGTTGTAAATGAATATTTTATGGAGCAAAAGAAACCTTTTTTTTAGAGGGTTTAGGCAAGTTAATTGATCGATGTGACAAATGTATAAACCTTAAAGGAGATTATGTCGAAAAATAAAAATATTGCTGTCTCACTCACTCTTTTTTTTCATATAAAATTGCAAGACTTTTTGATTTGCCCTCGTAATTAATCAGCTCACAATCAGCTATGTTTCTATCCCACAGCTTTAAATAAAGAAATTAAATAAATCGGGACGTACGAGTGTGTTGAGTTTCACTTATTTAGGCTTTGCAAAGTAAATCGATAGCTGTGATCTCAAAACATGCTCACTTTGCTAAAAGAACATAGCTTAAGTGTGCAAGGGGCCTTAGCAAGAAACGCAGCTATTAGCATAGTTTGGCATCCACAGCTCATTCCACTGCACATTTGAGTTAATTACATTGCTCTCACATACATTTCAATTCAAGTAAAATGCTATATGTCTGCCAAAATATTATTAGAATCACATAGTCACATAGGCGAATATGTATACAATAATAGCAATGTATGTGTGAACGATATAGCTGACTTTTGCAATCCAAAGACAACGCGAGCTAAGTTAGTTTCATCGCTCAAAACAGAAAAACATAGCTCGCATAGCTTAGCTCAAGCGTGCATCGTTTCATTAAAACTCTTTATTTTCAACCAAGAGCGATGAACTTAGCTGACATCGCTTAGCTTAGCTTAGCTCAAATGTGCAACGGGCCTAATGGAACGATGCACATTTGAGCTAAACTATGCGAGCTATGTTTTTCTGTTTTGAGCGATACAAACTAACTTAGCTCGGGTTGTCTTTGAATTGCAAAAGTCAGCTATATTGCTCACATTGCTATTATTATGTGTACTTATAAAATAATGAAATTTGGATCACATTTGAGTATTGTTGTGTTTGGTATTGTGGATCAAATTCAAAAAAGTGGTTGAATTCTTAAATAATATAATAAAATTAGTTAATTAATTTTTGACAGACATAGGATTTTACTTGTATTGAAATGTATGCGTGAGAGATATAATTAGCTCAAATGTGCAGCGGAATGAGCTGTGCGAGCTAAACTATGCAATAGAAACTACGTTTCTTGCTTAGCTTAGCTGAAATGTGCAACGGGCGTTAGAATGAAATAAGTAGCCGTTTTGAACAGAACCAAAGAGCTAAATAAAAATTAAGGTTAATTAAATGGGAGCATTATTTTCATAAAAGCTCCCATTTAATTAACCTTAATTAGGTTAATTAAATGGGATTTCAGTTGGGCTCTTGAAAGTTCTTGCTTAAATTGTTGTAATTTATTTTATCTTAAAAAACAAATTAATCTCTCATAAGATAAAACAATAATATTTTTATCTAAATTGTATTTTAAATAAGAAAGCAATCGCCAATGATAGTTTTTAACTTGCTTATTAGAGTTTTAATCTCTTTACAATTTTCATAATACCCTTCTAAGTCACATAAAAATAAAATTAAAATTTAACCCATACAAAAATTTTAAAACATGTACTAGTTTTTTTATACTGAATAATACAATTTTTTATCCTTATCTGGCAAATTAAAACCTTTCTTTAATAAATGCTTGTAACATGAAGGTGATTTAAAATCAAATTCCAAATACATTTTTTGTTCAACTTGGGTCCAAGATAATTTTAATTTATGAAATATTTGTGCAAGTACAAAATGTGTTTACTTGTGGTCGATCGTCAAGTCATCAATTAATATTTTTATTGTGTTTTCTTCTGTTTGCATTTTACTTTTTTGAGGGGTATTTAATATAAACCTGAGAATTTTGTTTAAAGGTTGAACGGGTTCTTTATTTTCGTCTTCAATTTGATGTTGCGGACTAGGAAATTGCGATGGTGAGATGGGACATTCATGAGGAATTTGTGGAACTTGATAATTCTTTTAATAAGTTCTTGGAGGCCCTTTTTCATATTTCAATGTTATAGGTGGGACATCAGGTGTTTTCAATATTCTTGTTGTTTGACTCTCAGTGTTGTGTGTCTGGTTGGAAATCGTACGCGAAACTTTTGGAATCAATTTTTTTTTATTTAAAAAAAAATCGAATTTTAATAAACGCTTGCATCGTGCATCTATGTCATTGACCTAACACTTACAAACAAGATTATTAATTGGCTGAAATCATCATCATTAATCACAATCATTTTGAAATCATTAAAATTAAAGTTTTTCATAATAGTTATGCGTTTGGAAGTAACTTTATTCTTGTCGAACACACGACGATGGTCATGCAGCACCGTGAAAAATGTTCTGGTGGATTTACAGTCATTTTTATTTAAGCAGTTTTTGTAAGCACACACCATTTTATCACGCAAATTCACAAAAGTTTTAATACACAAATTTTCAAAATGAACTTTTTATAACGTTTAAAAATAAGAAAACACAAAGCTACATGCGTTACGATTAGACGACAAGCAATAAAATTTTAAACGAACAAATTTACGAAATTAACTTGCAAACAATTTTTAAATCTTTGTAGTGTGTAGATGTATGATTTCCTTTTACATATATTGAATTGCTGAGTGTGTGCGTGTAAATAAGTATGTATATCATCGGTGGTCTATCTATATAAATAGTTATTGAAACGAACAAATAATGTGTATATGTTGTACCTACAAAATCATTTAAAATAATCTTTAATTGGATTTAAATGTAGATCGTTTTTATGGACAATCTTCAATTATTTTAGCTTTTTATAATTTTCAACGAATATTTTAACGTTCAAAATTATTTGTCTATAATTTAGAAAACATTGTTGCAATTCAAAACAAAACCAACTTAGTTGCGATCGGTATTTTCTCTCCATCATCTTTGTTACATTTTCTATTTACTTTTGAGCGTAAAAACTGTTTTGACTTATAATGAGAGCGTCATTATATGAGTAATACAACGCGATTCATTACTATTTATGATAAGAAAAAAATTTAGTTCCCATTTCTGTTTGTTTTCATATAAAATTATTATTTTTATTACTATTTTATTTGTTAATTATGTATTTGTTAATTATTATTATATATGTTATTTTATTTGTTAATTTGATATGAAAAGAAACAGAAATGGGAACTAAATTTTTTTCGTATCATAAATAGTAATGAATCGCATTGTAAGTATATGTATAGAATTTTTTTTTGTTTTCTGCATGTTGCATTATAAAATATTCTAGCTACATTTAGGAGAAGGTTATGCTATTTAGGCGGATAGGTAATTGCAGAAATTCTTTAAAAAGTTTAAAACGATACCAGTAGTGGTATCTAACATTTCACTCACGAACCTACCATTACATTACTATATAATGATTATACAATGATTATGATTATCATGATATTTTTGTGATCCTAACTTCACTCCGTATAATTTTATGTCAAAACCGAATGGACAACTAAATTGCCAAATTGGTATAATAAACAAGATCTAGGTTTATAAACAAGAACTTTGACAGCTACATAGAATCAAAAAATGGTTTGTCTTGGTTTTTTTGTGATAAATGAGTACGTTTTAGTGCGTTTTACATTTTTTTATCATTTTTGACCGACTGAACACTAGGAATATGTGCATACATTGATACGTGTTATTATTATTTATTATTAACTGCTTTTAATGACCCTATTAAAGTTCGCCGATAGTTCCAGTCGAAAATAAAAAAGACGATAATGCAGATAGTGCCTTTGCTATCTCAGCCGAAAATATAATATGAAATGTCAAATATTAATATGCTTCAGCCGAAAGTTATTAGCCGACATTTTTCAGCCGACATTTCTCAGCCAACATTTCTCAGGCGATATTTTTCAGTCGAAAGTATTTTTTTATACGAAAAATATTGTTCTCTACAAAAAAAAAAAAATCAACTGAAATGGTTAAAAATAAAACACTACACAATATTTTTAATAGCATTATAAATTGTTTAGAAAATTCGTTTTCCAATAGGGAAACGTGTATATAAATATATCGCACACACAAAATTTGAAATTTTTTAAAAATCGACCATTTAAAGTGTCATAGTAGAAAATAGAGTCAAACGAAGGGTCTTAATGATGTTCACACCTGGAAAAAATTTCAAGTCAATTTGCATGTGGGGAGCTCCAGAAAACTCGATTGAATATATCGCACACAGAAAATTTCTAAATATTGGCAATTTAAAATGACATGGTTGGGATAACATTCAAATCAAAGGTCTTAATGATGTTCACACCTGGAAAAAATGCCAGGTCAATTTTCATGTGAGAAGCTCCGGAAAACTCGATTGAATATATCGCACACACTTTTTCCAGGTGTTAGCATCACTAAGACCTTTGATTTGAATCTCTTTTCAACTATGACACTTTAAACCGTCAATATTTAGAAATTTTTAAATTTTGTGTGTGCGATATATTCAATTAAGTTTTCCCGAGCTCCTCACATGGCAATTTACCTGAAATTTTTTCAGGTGTGAACATCTTTAAGACTTTTGATTTGAATCTATTCCCAATCATGACACTTTAAACAGTCAATTTTTAGACATATTCAAATTTTTTGTGTGTGGTATATTCAATCAAGTTTTCCCGAGTTCCCCACATGGAAATTGACCTAACATTTTTTCCAGGTGTGAACATCATTAAGACCTTTGATTTGAATCTTATCCCAACCATGACACTTTAAATGGCCAATATTTAGAAATTTTCAAATTTTGTGTGTGCGATATATTCAATCGAGTTTTCCGGAGCTTCCCACATGGAAATTGACTTGAAATTTTCTCCAGGAGTGAACATCAAACGAAAGGTTTGAATCTATTTTCTACTATGACACTTTAAATGGTCGATTTTTAGAAATTTTCAAATTTTGTGTGTGTTATATTTATATACAAGCGTCCCTATTGGAAAACGAATTTTCTAAATAATTTATAATGCTATTAAAAATATTGTGTAGTGTTTTATTTTTAACCATTTCAGTTGATTTTTTTTTTTTTTTTTTTTTGTAGAAAACAAATATTTTTCGTATAAAAAATACTTTCGGCTGAAAAATATCGGTTGAGAAGTCGGCTGAGATATGTCGGCTGAAAAATGCCGGCTGACAACTTTCGGATGATGCATATTAATATTTGACATTTCATAATTTTCGCCTGAGATAGCAAAGACACTATCTGCATTATCGATTTTTTTTTTACTTTCGGCTGGGAAATTCGGCTAACTTTAATAGTATCTTTTAATGTTTTTTTTTTTATAATTATTTAATTAAATTAATTTTATCTTTAATTATTAATAATGCACGATGAAAATTTCACAGAAATCTCACTCGAAATTGTTCATAACAAATCAATTCAGAACATTCAAATAATCGAATTGACACATTCCAAATCTAAAGATACATAATTGAACGGGACACGCATCATTAACCTTAATAATAATAATATTAATTGTATCTACGTATTTCCATTAAAGCATTAAAAATTAGGAAAAATCATATCACGCAATTTGAAAGTCACTCCAGTGCTACCAAAGCAGCCTGCCGTTCATCTAAACCCTTTCGATCCGGAAAATAAATACTCTAAGTAGAATGTAAATTTTGAATTTTATTGATAATTGAAGAACTGTTAAATAAAGTAAATTTCGGTTTCTTTAGTTCCCATTTGTTAGGGGGCAGCGGTAAGGACTGGGACATATATATCCTAACCGGTTTTTTAGCGGGACATTTGAATCCCGAGTCGTTATGGTCACTGCCACTTGAAAAATCGCCAGAGTCATCTGACTCTTCTGAAATGGTTCAAAGTTCATCTTCGGTGTATACTCGTCGCATTATGTGATTGTTACAATGTTAGAAAAAAAAATATACCACAAATACCGAGCGGGACACCTGTATCCCGTCTGCTAAATTTTTTAAATTCAAGTGTAATTAACTATATAAAATAATAACACTTACTCTTTCTTATATCCACTGTGGTGTGTGGTGTTGTATGAAGCTTTTGGCAGTAAAAATAACTAGTTTTCACCATTATTTTTGACAAAAACTTACATGCAATGTAATCACTTTCACGATTTGAATAAGAGAGAACAGGTACAGAGAAAAATATTGCATCTCTTTTTTCTTTTGATTGATAAATTGATCATCACTGGAACAAATTTCAATCATTTCTTATGTATATTTTTGATTCTAGAGCTGATAGAATGTCTATCGGGACATATGTGTACCAACAGGATCGAAAGGGTTAAAGGGGAGGAGTTATGTATCACTACATCACTGGACACCTACAACAGCGATGCTACAATATTGGAGTTAAAAATGCGATTAAACAACTGACGCAAACGAAAATAGTTCAAAATAGGAATAAAATTGTTATTATATCTCATCAAGGGATTTGGTCGCCCCAAATGAGGTTTCATAATCATATTTTCATTTCGGATAATGAGTGATTAATTCATTTATCCTAAACCAGCCGTGAAATTTTTTCTTGTCACCACCGGGAATCGAACCCGGGACCTGCGGTCGCTAGCGCAAGCATGCTGACCACATTGCCACCGGGGCGGCAGGTTTGGGTTCGGTTCCGAATGACACACTCAAATATCTTGTCAAGGCCGTTTAGAAGATTTATGGATCTATAGCTAGTAGGGGTTATTGTTAGGTTAGGTTTTAATATCGGTTTTATTTTAGCTGTCTTCCAGATTGTAGGAAAATAAGAAAATTTCAGGCATGCATTATAGATATAAACATGTTACAATCAATTTCTTTGTAAATTGTTTTATTACAACGCTAGCAATCCCATCAAGCCCAGAGGGTTTTTTGTCCTCGATGTTTTAGGATTAATCTTATTTCTGCGGGATTAGTGTATGAGAAATTTTCATTTATACCGTTATTTAGTGTATCATTAAAATTTACGATGGTGTGATAAATATTCTCATTTGTCGAACTGATTACTACTTGCAGTAGTTAAATTTCTATGAGAATTAAAGAAGGTCCTTCCAATTAGGCTAGCATTTTCTTTATCTGTGATCAATTTTAATCCATCAAAATCTAAATAAAGAATAATATGTGTCGTTTTCCTTCTTAATGCCTTATTGAGTTTCCATATGTGACTTCTATCGTGCGTCTGTTGGTAAATTTTGGAGAGGATGTTATTCCAATTGGTGATAACAAGCTTCTTAATTGCTTTAGCTTCTAATTAAAATTTTGGTATCATGTTTTGTTGCTGAATCATGAAGATTGTTCCATTGTCGTCTGATGCGGTTCCTTATAGTTTTTAAAAAGTTAATATCGTCAGTTAAAGTCATACTTTTATATCTAGAGTTTAGTCTAGCACTAAAACGTACTCATTTATCACAAAAAAAAACAAAGATTTTTTTTGATTCTAGCTGTCAAAGTTCTTGTTTATAAACCTAGTTCTTCTTTATTATACCAATTTGGTTGTTGACATTTAATGTCTTCGTTCTCAGACAACTTAATATTGTTAAAACAAGAAAAGGAGCGTAGTGCAGTATTCAGAAAATAATAATTTCAAGCGAATATTGGGAAAACTATAAAAAAGCTAGACATTTTTAAAAACAATCGTTAAGAAAGCAACAATCTAAATATTTCAAGAATAAGTTCATTGAAAACCAATATAATCCAAAAGAGCTGTGGAAACTAAATAACACATTTGTGTCCATCGTGGTAGATATTCACTGTAACATCCGCGAAATATTGAATTTTCAACTTCCTAATGTAGATTTGAATACACAAAAATTCGAATAATATTAAATACCGAGGGACCTAATTCATCCCGGTTTTCGAAATCCCGGTTTTCAAAATGAGGAGTCGGTTTCGTCGAGTCGGTGCTATTTTATCGGAGTCAGAGTCGGAAAAAACTGAACTCCCATTTTTTTTTTTATCAAATCAGTGCCATATATTGACACCCGCTCTAGAATAAGTCGAATTCCTAGTTTTTAATGATTTTTTTGAAAATTTGAATTGCAATTTCTTGAAAAATAAAAAACGACTATAACAAAACTAAAACAGTAAAACCCTTACACAGTAAAAACGTAAAGGATAGGTCGCGTCACGGTGCTTCCGTAGCTTCTTTCCCTAATTAGAAAAAAAACTTTAGCTTCGGAATTTAAAGCCCAATAAGAGCGGGAGTATAGGATCGGATTATATAAGTCACGTCGCAGCACTCCCTACCTAAATAGCAAAAAAAAAATTAAATTCAGTTTAGAAGAATTTTAAAATATATTTTGCAACATTTTGAAATGCAATAATTGTAGAGGCTGACGGCCTTGATAATTCCGAGGGGCTTTAAATTTGAACTTCGGAGGACATAGGAGCCGGGATCAGCAAACATGTCACTCTGCGTGCCGCACATAGGAGCGGATTACATAGAATCTATTAATGACACATACTAGTGTTAAGAAGTGGCCAAATTTCATCCTATTGGCCATTCTCTAGAATTTTATCGTAAACTCTCATTTTTGAATTTTGTCCAAAAATCATTTAAGAATCCCATTTTCCACATGTCCAATTTTAAAAATTCAAACCGGGATTTTTTTTTAAACACAAAACCGGGATTTCGTTACACACCCATTTTGCATATATCATGACCATGCGCAAATCTGAATATTATCGCACATGTTTGGGTCATCACACTTTATGCCTTTGAATTATACACGAGATCCTAAGTAAGTGAGAAGCGGTGTTTACAATCAACCAGAGATGTTAAACGCAGGGATATATAGTCCACTTCTCTCGCTGTCGATGGTGCTAACTGCGTAGAGGTGTACCGCATTGTACCTAAGAATACAACCTGGCTATGTAGTCTTATGAAGCCATAATGTTTTAATGTGGTGGTTTTTATTCTGGATTTGCGAATTATATCCACGTTCTTTGCTTGGCTCCGAAAATCCATTGATTTACAGCTTGTAGTTTGATTAAATAGGTGCTGCAGCTTGGATGTGGAGCTGTTGCCTTGAGAAACATTGATATCTTAGCCGCCAGGTAGCTCCATGCACTTGATTAGTTGCTGGACCGTGATGGGTGCAAAGCGCTCTATGTACTTTGTTGTGGGATTTATCTTTATCTGTGAATCGTGGAGGAAAATTGAGACCCCATGATTGCACCAAGGGTATTTGTATCGCGATTATGGCATCGGTATTGGTTATTATTGTCCTTATTGACATTAGACGATACAAGTTGTGTAACTCTAAGAGCCCATGCCCTGGAATCGTGCAGGTCTTCGGAAGTTATTTAAGTATAGTGGACATCTTTTGCTGCAGCTGCAACGGAGATAATAACGATGTATGAATAATCTGGTGTTTCGCACCTTTAAATATGTCTACTAGTTCTCTTTGTGTATCTTTAAGGAAAGGTAATGCTTTATCTTGATGGATTCGGTATTCATTGAGGAGAGCTAAGTTCGTCGAACTGGTGTTATGCCTCCATTAGTTGTTTCAATTGGCGGGAGGTGATATTGTTTGAACAGTTTCAACGTGTTGTCAAGAATCGAGGTTTTTTTTTGCAGCAGTTTTAAAGTGTAGCTTCATTTTCCTGTTGTAGTGCATGTACCACCCTGTGCAAGAAATAAAATTAATTGCGAAATTATTTTAAACATATTGCATTTTCCCTGAATTGAAATGTACATAAAGTATTTAATTTCAATTCATGGAAATTGTTGATGAAAAGATGCATTGCACAAACCAGTGCGATGCACTCAAAAAGACGCTGACGCGTATAATTTTAAGTGCGAACGTTTAGTAGAGAAAAGAAAGAATTGATTTTGTTAACCACAGTCGGATAGAAGCAACTATACTGTAAGTATCTAATAAGTATCTAAAGTAAGAGTAAGTAAGTATCTAAACTATACTGTAAAGTAAGTAAGTATGTATCTAAACTATACTGTAAAACACGAAAAGTTAGTTGTGATACGAAATATAGATGAAAAATGCGAAAGAATCGAATTTCGTAGGCTAAACAGTAATTCGCTAGTACTACAACTACATGGTATTGTTCTATATACACTGGGCAGCAAAACATTAGTAACTCGCAATAATAATGTGTTATAATCAAAATAAATATACATAAATAATTTCACAATATCACTTAAAAACTGAAAAGAAAAAAAGAAACTAATTAATACATACAAAACAATAAAAAGGACGTAAAACAATAGGAACAAATGGAAATTATTGAAAAAAATCTTTAGTTCACGTTTATATATAGTTACATGTCTGAGACCCAGATATCGCCAAAATTCGAGCAAAACTTGTGGGAAGTTTTATTTCTCGAAAGACCCGTTAGGCCTGTTTACTATATAAAGATTCAATCGAGTGCTAATTCGGTCATTTCGACCCAAGACAAAGGTGGCCGCCCTTGCAAGACAACAAATTACTTGGACCGTAGCATCGTGTTCTATTCAAAAAACACCCATTTGATTGAAATGTTTCAGAGCTGCCTAGAAATCCTTCATCACGGAGAAAAAAAAGAAAAGCCAGAATCAAATTTGCTAAGAAACACAAAGACTGGACCATTCAATAATGGAACTGAGTTTTATGGTCTAACGAAAGTAAATTCAATTTAAAAGAATCAGACGGAGCTCAGGCGGTACATAGACCAATCGGAAAGCGTTTAAATTCTCGATATACAGTAGGAACTGTAAAACATGGTGGAGGTAACATGGGTTTGATGGCTTGGGATTACTTTTCGGGAGTTTCTGATTTGGGACCACTACATCGCATTAACGGCATTAATGTTGCCAAGAAAATATGCAATTAAAATGGTTGTTTCAGTAGGAAAACGATCCGAAACATACCTCCAAGTATGTTAAATCATGGTTTTCTACTAAAAAAAATTGATGTTATGACCTGGCCTGCACAAAGTCCGGACCTAAACACTACCAAAAAGTTGTAAAAGCAGGTCGACGATCAAGTAAGACTGCATGGAACATTTAAAAACAATAAACAACTTTATAGAGCAATTCGAAACCAAATTGTTCGCCGAATTAACGCAACTCCGCAGGCGAATGTCATGGTCGAACGCTTTCATCCACAGCTCAAAGCTCCTCTCAGGGTTCGAGAAAACACGATTCACTGGAACTCCGAAATTCCCATCGTATTATTTGGAAATCGAGCTACGATGAAAGAAGATCGCAAGTGCTCACCAGCCGAAACGGTCTATGGACAAACACTGAAACTACCCGGTGAGTTCTTTCCGGAAAATACTCTTTCTCTTCCAACATTAACCGACACAGACGTCGACCAATTATGCACAACTGTGCAAAATCTTATCTCCACGAACACTAGACAAACACCACAAAACGATATTTTGTCCCGAAATCGCTCGATAACTGCGATTACGTTTTCGTACGAACCGATAAGATTACGATTACCCCATACGAAGGTTCATATAAAGTCAATCGTCGGTCACGTAGAAACTTTTGTCATCTCAATTAATAATAAAGAGCAATCAGTATCTATCGATCGATTAAAACCGACCTACGGAATACTTTGCACTGCAAAACGAATTCCTGCATTGAGAACACGAAAAGCTGTACGAATCATGGCCTAAACAATCCGCTCCTGCTAAACAATCCGCTATTAACTTTTAATCGTTTTTTAAACTAGGAGGGGGGTACTGTAGCAACTCAATTATTTGTGTCCGTCACGCCAGCCAGAACCATATCAGCCGGAACCAAACAACTATGACACAAGTAGCACGATGCATTGTGCATCATTGAGTACTATATGCTTTTCCAGCCGGAACCTTATAATTCCAGCCGGAATCTGATAAAGCCGACCAGAACCATACAACAGCCAAACCAACTATGACAGTAGTAGCACGATGTATTGTGCATCATTGTGCACTATATAATTTTCCAGCCAGAACCTTACAAATCCATAAATATAAGATTTTTCGGAAAAAACCCTTACAAATTCAGCCGGAACCATACCCTCTACAGTCAAACTTGGCACAAGTAGCACAATGCATTGTGCATCATTGAGCACTATATAATTTTTCAGTGGGAACCTTATAATTTCTGCCGGATACGATGGTTTGGTTATATACAGTCAAACTAACTATATCCACTATATCTTTTTTCATCCGGAACCTTATAATTCCAACCAGAGCCATAAAGCCAGCCAAAACTTTACAACAGCCGAACCAACTATAACACAAGTAGCACGATGTATTGTGCATCATTGCGCACTATATAATTTTCCAGCCGGAACCTCATAAATCCTCCTAAAATATAAGATTTTTCGTTATATAGTGCACAATGATGCACAACGCATCGTGCTACTTGTGCCACAGTTGGTTTGGCTGTAGAGGGTATGGTTCCAGCTGAAATTGTAAGGTTTTTTCAAGAAAATCATATACATATTTCAGGATTTATAAGGTTCCGGGTGAAAAATTATATAGTACACAATGATGCACAATACAGCGTGCTACTTGCACTTCAGTTAATTTTGCTGTTGTACGGTTTGGGCTAGCTTTATGGCTCTGGTTGGAATTATAAGGTTTCGGATGAAAAAACAGTACAAAATGATGCACAATGCATCGTGCTACTTGTGGTATAGTTATTTTGACTGTAGGGTTCTGCTGAAATTGTAAGGTTTTGTCACGAAAAATCGTATATTGCCGGATTTATAAGGTTCCCGCGAAAAAATATATGGTGTAAAATGATGCATAATGTATCGTGCTACTTGTGGCATAGCTGGTTTTGCTGTTATATGGTACTGACTAGCTTTATCAGGTTCTGAGCGTAATTTTAAGGTTCCGGCTGAAAAATTATATGGTGCACAATGATGCACAACGCATCGTGCTACCTGTTCCGTAGTTAGTTTGGCTGTAGAGGATATGGTTCCGGCTGAAATTGTAAGGTTTTTTCCTCGAAAAATCTTGATCACTGGATTTATAAGGTTCCGGCTGAAAAATTATATAGTGCACAGTGATGCACAACACAGTGTGCTACTTGCGCTTTAGTTGGTTTGGCTGTTGTACGGTTTTGCCTAGCTTTGTGGCTCTGGTTGGAATTATAAGGTTCCGGATGAAAAAATATATAGTGCAAAATAATGCACAATGCATCGTGCTACTTGTGATAGTTATTTTGACTGTAGGGTTCTGCTGAAATTGTAAGGTTTCCCCCCCCAAAAATCGTATATTGCTGGATTTATAAAGTTCCCGCGAAAAAAATATAGTGTAAAATGATGCACAGTGTATCGTGCTACTTGTGCCATAGCTGATTTCGCTATTTTATGGTACTGACTGGCTGTGTCATAGTTAGTTTGGCTGTAGAGGGTATGGTTCCGGCTGAAATTGTAAGGTTTTTTCACGACAAATCGTATATATCAGGATTGATAAGGTTCCGGCTGAAAAATTATATAGTGCACAATGATGCATTGTGCTACTTGTGCCATAGTTAGTTTTGCTACAGTATGGTTCTGGCTGACTTTATTAGGTTCCAGCTGGAGTTATAAGGTTTCGGCTGAAAAAGGATATAGTACACAATAGTACACGATACATTGTGCTACTTGTGATATAGTTAGTTTGACTGTATATAACCAAACCATCGTATCCGGCCGGAATTATAAGGTTCCGCCGAAAAATCATATATTGCTGGATTTATAAGGTTCCGACTGAAAAAGTATATAGTGCTGAATGATGCACAATGCATTGTGCTAATTGTGCCATAGTTAGTTTGGCTGTAGCGGGTATGGTTCCGGCTGAATTTGTAAGATTTTTTTCGAAAAATCTTATTTATGGATTTATAAGGTTCCGGCTGGAAAATTATATACTGCACAATGATGCACAATATATGATGCTACTAGTTCCATAGTTGGTTTGGCTGTTGGATGGTTCTGGCAGGCTTTATCAGGTTTCGGATGGATTTATAAGGTTCCGGCTAATGCTCAATGATGCGCAATGCATCATGCTACTTGTACCATAGTTGTTTGGTTCCGGCTGGCGTGACGGACACAATTATTTACAAAATAATTGATTCTACAAGCTTTGACGAATACGACATATAATACGAGACATACAACCGTGCGACACACAATTTATCCCAAATAAATTAACCGACATGAAAATAAATCAACATGCATAAATCGCCCGTACGATATACTGGCGTTGATTACACAACATAAAAAAACGAAACGAAAATTAAATGAAATAAAAAAATATGAGAAAAAATTGTCTTTTATTAAGATAATAGTAAATATTGCAGTGTAAAATATAAACCGAACGAGCGAATAAATTAAATATATTGAGGACTGTTAAAGTTGGGAATGTGGCATCTAGCGCATTAAAAATAAGCTCATTGCGGTTTTTATCCATGAAATTTTAGCACGGTATACTTTATAAAAATAAAAATTAACATACAAAAATATCCGGAACAAGCTTATTTTTATTGCCGTCCGATCCACTTATAGTTGTCTATAACACCCAATCATAAATTACAAATGTTTAGTACTAAAGTTACGCCATCTCTTAGAACATCCAAAAAACTAAGTTATACACCCAATATAATATGTCGAATAAATGAAATAATTGCACGCGCCGTAGAAAACGTGTAACTATTATGTGATTCGGTATAATATAAAATTATTGATGAATTAGAAAATTAAGATGAAAAAGTGAAAAATGTTTCTTTTATTTCTAAAGTTTTGTGTCGCATCTAAATTAATATTTACATATATGTATATACACTAGTATATCTCAAATGAGGGAGACACAAGGGCTTGAACGAAATTATACAAACGTTAACGAAAACTTGAATACTAAAAGTAATAGTAATTTAAATGTAAATACACCGCATATCAGAAAATCAATACGACATCGAAGAAATCATGTTAAATTTAGAGATTAGAAAATTACTGCAATATTACAAGTTTAGTTTTGTAAACATGTATCTTAACATTAATAGAATTTAAGAAGAAAAAATTTATTTTAACTATTTTAAGGAATCTCTGGACTCCCTGAACTACAGTTGTAAGCATTATACAATAAAGATAATAAAACTAAATTAAATACTAAAAAGCCATCCTAATATAAAACACCTAGGATCGGGCGAGTAATATAAACACGAATTTCGAGCCTAAAAAACGATGTGACCCATTATGAATGTACCCTCTGCGGGTTTATCATTTAATAAAATAAAATAAAAATTATTTAAACAAAAATTCACTTACAGGCTTGTCCTGACGATGACGATATCGAAGGGTCATCAAAATGTCGATAATATTCGGGTATGTCTTCTTCGCTTTCAGCCGGTGACGTATCAATCTCCAATCCCAATTGCTCTTGTTCATCTAATGAACTTTGTTTCATTAAACTCTATAAGTTTAAAAACTTGTGTATAAGATCATTTACATATCGAATTATTTAAATCTAAATCTAAGCTGTTTATATAAAATGAATGTTCCTCACTGACGTTATCACACGTTATGAGAGCCAGCGATAAAGAATTAAATTCACGACAAAAATTTTAATATATTTTTGCATAGAACAGCATTCCGTTTCGCCCTCCACAAAACATCGATACCACGCCAATTATGAACATAGGTGATATATTTCACAGTAAAGCAATTAATTATTAGTAAGTTAATAAGTGATTACATATGAAACAAATTATAATAAGTTTAATAGTTATATTAATCTGTCTAATCTAAATGTACTAAAATGAGGTTCTACTCTATCTAGTCTAGTGTTCTATTATGAAATCTAAGATGAAATTGTTTAAATACTAACGACATATATCGAATTTCAAACGAGTTTGTACGCGCGATATATAAGTTTTACATCGATCCGACTATAGAATTCGAGGCGAAATATCTTATATGTCTTTAGTATATGTGCGCCGATTAAATTATATGCGGTTGAATTTGGCTACACGAAATCAGACGAGGCGCGTGTTGTTTAGCATAGATTAATATCCGATTTTGACTCTGGACATCAGTCATCAAACCAAAGGATTACCTGAGAAAATGAACTATTATCCCGATTACCCGACTGAAATATTTATCGTGTAAGACTTATAAAAATCCAAACCAAGCAAATTTACAACTAATAACGGCAAATTAAGGATATCGGCCTTGCTTTAAATGTGTTTATGAATTGTAATGCGAAGTATTAAATAAAAGTCGAAAGACTCTATTCAGCACATTTCGAGAGAGCCAATAAAATAAAGTTACATTTGTCGGATTTTGATTTGGGGTTGTCGGATGTGCCACTTTCTGGCGTATCAATTACAAGTACCCCAGATAATTTAAATGATAATCCTTCGAAATATGAGAATATTAAAACATATCAATATAAGGAACGTGGGGAATTACCTGAAATGACATATTTTTGATTTTGAGAACATCAAATCCCCTGATAATCGTGGTAGTACGTCTTGCAATATTGAAACGGTTTGCGATAACTGTTTTAAACAGATCAAGATTTGTGAATTTTATAAAAACAAATTTGTTGCGTTAAATATTACAAATGTTCAAAAAACAACTTGAAATTGTAAAAACCAAATATATAAGAAATAGAAAATTTTTAATACATCTTCAAAGCAGGACTCGAGGGCAAGTATTACTAAAGAAAAAAATTCAATCCGAATATAATATAAAAAATCAAATTGAGAAATGTAACATTAGTTGCAATGCTAAGGAGTTCTCAAAAATGATTTTATGTCGAAAAGCGATTACATCGAAATATCCCGAACAGCAAAGAGAGATAGCTCAAAACCTTTATTTTATATCACGAGAAAATTTAAATAAAAAAAACAAAATACCAGGCAAAATACGACCAAGACAATCAATTTAAAATGCCCCCGAAACAACAAAAAGCCGTTTCATCATCAGAAGATGAAAATTACACCAATGCTGGCACACCAACTCGCGGACAACCAAGTTATACAAGATGCCACTAAAGATACCCCCATTCTGGAACGAGCAACCGGTAGCTTGGTTCATCCTCGTCGAACACCAGTTCGGCATCCACCGCATTGCCGACGACGATGAACAATTCGCTTATACTTTCTGCGCGATACCACAAGAGACGGAACAGTTCATAATGGACATTTTTAGGAACCCGCAGCCAGGCACAAAATACAAGCGACTAAAATCTGTGTTGACCAACCGCTACACTATTAGCGAGGAGCAACGACGTGACTAGTTGCTCTCCGGTTTCCAACAAATGGGAGACCTTAAACCGTCCCACTTTTATCGCCTGCTTGAACAAAAAGCAGGTGATTCCAAATTACTAAACAACGATTTACTCAAAAAACTGGATAATACGTTTGCCAGATGACTTACGAGCGATAATGGCGCGGGATATCAAAAATGACATCGAGGAAATCCTACCGGTCACCGACAATATCTGGATTTACGCTCGGATAGGCTTACGGATCCAGAGCACCCAAACCAATTGCTGCTATCAACCAGCCACCCACAAGCAAGGCAGCTGCTGACGGTGAGTCAGCCCTTGCTTCAATGCAAAGACAACTGGACCAGACGCAAGAACAATTGGCAGATCTACAGCGAACACTGGCCAATATGAACATTGGTTCACGTGGAAGATTGGCAAACAATAGACGGAATTTCAATTACCGACACAGGTCAAGGTCGAGATCGTCATCTCGATCTGGACTCTGTTACTACGACGGTCATTTCGGCTCACGCGCACGCAACTGTAATAAACCGTGCAGGTTCCGACCGGTAGCTCATGGAGAAGCTAATTCCAAACAATTCAAGTCTTCGGAAAACCGCTAAATCCTGCTGTCTCTACGGCAAACAGTGGGATTGGTTTGTCTCGCCGTCTTTTCATCAAAGATCGCGAAAACAACTTGCAATTTCTGATCGATTCGGGGGCTGATACCCGTAAACAAATTCTTACGGCATTATTACCGCAGCAAAGGGATCCCCAATTTCCACTTACGGTACAAAACTTTTGAAGGTTAATCTCGGTTTCAGGCGTTCGTTCACACATCCCTTCATCATCGCGGCAGTAGACAGGTCTATTATAGGTGCTGACTTTATCGTTATACGTTATTCATCTCGTGGTCGATTTAAAGAACAGAAGACTTTCTAATTCATTTACTACCCTCACTGTGAACGCAATTATCGCCCTAATTGATACGCCATCTCCAAAACATTTCAGCGTTAACAACGATTAATGTGCTCTTTTAAAGAAATACCCCTCGCTCACTGAGGCTCCAAATTACAATCTCCCAGTGAAGCATAACGTAGTCCACTACGTCGTCACGCAAGGTAGGTTACCTTGTGCCAAACCGCGACAACTCGACGCAACGAAACTAAAAGCTGCTAAAACAGAATTTCAGTTTATGACAGACATCGGAATCTGCCGCCCCTCATCATCACCAGTCTCCTCACCATTACATATGGTGCAAAAGAAAGACAAGGACCAGCGCCCTTGTGGAGACTATCGACAGCTAAACAATGCCACTGTCCCAGATGGATATCCTATCCCCCACATACACAGTTTCTGGTTTCGCGCCACTGTTTTCTCGAAAATAGATTTGGTTAGGGCGTACCATCAAATTCCTATGGTTCTCGAGGATATTCATAAAACAGCGATTAATACTCCTTTTGGGCTTTTTGAGTTTACCCAAATGCCATACGGCATTCGTAACTCAGCCCAGACATTCCAGCGATTCCTTAACGAAGTGTTAAAAGGGCTGGACTTCGTCTATTCTTATATCGACGATATCCTCGTTGCAAGCCGGTCCGAGATGGTACACAGTAAACATCTCAGTCAGTATTTAAACGTCTCTCCGCATATGGAATTAATATTAAAGCTTCGAAATGGATTTTCGGCATGGTCACTCGACTTCTTGAGCTACACAATTTCGAAAGATGGCATCATCCCGTCGAAAGACAGAGTTGATGTCATTTCAAATTTTCCAGAGCCAACATCAATCCGCCAAATACAGCAGTTCGTCGGTATGGTGCACTATTACCACCGTTTTATACCACGATTAGCTGAACTGTTATCGCCTATTCACAGGCATTTGGCCGCTTTACTCAAGAAAGGCAAAAACAGAAAAAACTCTTGGCCCGAAGATTGTACAGAATCTTTCGATAAGGTCAAGCGTTCTCTTGCCGCTGTCACTCTTTTGGCACATCCGTTGAACGACGCGCAGTTCAACATAACTACCGACGCTTTCAATGTAGCAGTTGGAGCTGTCTTACAACAACGGAAATTAAATATTCTACTTTCGATAGAGAACTTCTTGCTATATATTTAGCAATCAAACATTTTCGCCATTTCGTCGAAGGTCGAAATTTCTCTATATTTACCGACCATAAACCACTTACAACAGCTATTGCGTCAAAGGCAGAGCGTAGTTCCCGGCAATTACGACATCTCGATTACATTGCCCAGTTCACTACCGACATTCATCACATCAAAGATAAACACAATGTGGTAAGCGACTGTTTGTCTCGTTCTGGTGGAACACTTCTCACAGAACTCAGCGTCTTCTTCTTTGACACGAAGGAACTACTTATACAGCAACAACGCGACGATGAATTGCAGAAATTGATTTCAGCACGCACACCGAAATCAAGCGTAAACCTGCAACGGATCGACTTAGATGACAAGCAGCAAGTTTGGTGTGAGATTTCAGCAGGTAAAACCCTCCTAATCGACCCTCCGTTCCTCTCAACATGCGACGGACAAATTTCGATAGTCTACATGGCTTATCACACCCCGGCATCCGTGCTACGCGAAAACTTATTGCTTCAAAATACTTCTGGCCAAGAATGAATACTGATACAAGCAATTGGGCGAAATCTTGTATCCCACGTCAAAAGTCCAAAGTTTACCGCCACACGAAATCAGAACTTGGTAAAAACGAGCTACCAAGTGGCAGATTTGAGCATATCCACATGAACCTGGTTGGTCCACTGCCCCAATCGAATGGCTATCAGTATATTTTAACGATAGTCGACCGATTTACCCGCTGGTCAGAAGCTTATCCAATCCGAGAAATGACCGCAAAAACCGTAAGCAAGATCTTCTACAATGAGTATATCTGTAGATATGGTGTCCCACTCTACATCACGACAGACCAAGGAAAACAATTCGAGTCAACGTTGTTCACCGAGCTCACGAAGCTCGTGGGTTCCCATCGCATTCGGACAACTGCATACAACCCGAAACCGAATGGTCTTGTCGAACGGTTCCACAGGCAACTAAAAACCGCCTTAGCAGCTCGATTGGAGTTCAGAACTTCCTACAATCCTATTGGGTATTCAAACCCTTGTCAAGGAAGACCTCAACTGCACACCAGCAGAGCTAGTATATAGTCAAAATATCAAGGTTCCCGGTGAATTCTTCATCAACGATCAAAATTCGAACCCAAACACAGATACTTCGCATTTCGTGAATCAGCTTCGTACTACCATGAGTTCCTACAAGACATCCAACTGAACAGGCAACGTACATTCCCAAAAATCTGGAAACCTGTTCACACATATTTGTACGTGTGGATAGAGTCAGAGGTCCATTGACACACCCTATTCTGGACCATATCCAGTGACTAGCAAATTGCGGCCAGCGTACGGAATACTTGTGGTAAACCCAGTCGAAAAACGTAGAGTTCCAGAACGGTTACATTCAATTTAAAACACTACGGTTTTCGATCCAGGAGGGGAGTGATGTAGCGGCTCAAAATCCTTAAAATCCTTTTCACTTCATAGCACTCCTCGTAGCAAAACTATTTATACACCGCGCCGCTTAATTACGAGGCATTGTTCGTTTTGCTGAATATAGCTATTTCGCCATCTACATTCGCGAATTTCGATATTAGATGGCGATTATCGATTAATATCGAGAATTTTAGGAAGACGCGAAAGGAAATTGAGAAACGAAAGAAAGGTTACTCGTCGCGTTTTGAAGTTCAAGAGACACGGTCTCAACAATAATAATAAAGTGAAAGGGCCGCGAACAATCGTTCACATACCAACCATTTTGTGAACAAATATAGAAATAACATTTTATAACAAAATAATAAATAATAAATTAAATAGTTTACAAACAAAATAATATAGTGAGTGTTATTGATTTAAAAAGATAAAACCCGGTAACACCACTATAATGCCAATAAAAACCTTTCGCTTGGCCCTAATGAAAATGTCATCGGTCATTTGAGACAAAAAATGCCAAGTATAGCACTCGAAGATCGAAACGCAGTATTGATGTTCGATGAAATGTGGGTTCGGCGTGACTTAGAATATGAAAAGAAGGATTTAGTTCAAGGACATGAAAATGATGGGTACGAAAGAAAGCCTGAATTGGCCAAATATGTGCTAGTATTTATGATTAGGGGCTTATTTTGCCAATATAAATAGATATCCTCGTATTATACTTCGGCGAGAGGAATATCAGGAAACCATTTAACAAGTTTAATTAAAGATTACATGCTATAGGATTTTGTATTCGAGCAATTGTTTATGATCAGGGCTCCAATAATAGAAAAGCGTATAAGTTATTGGGTGTAACAGACGAATCAACTTATTTTTCTTTGAACGAACAAAATAAAGTGTATGCCATTTTTGACACGCCGCATCTCGTAAAATCGATTCGTAACAATCTGATTCAATCAAATTTTAAAACAGCTGATGGTATTGTGACATGGAATGTTGTAAAAGAATTATACGAGTCGGAAAAAAAATAGTTCAACAAAACTTTGCCCTAAAAAAACATTTTGTCATGTGTATCCCAATACATTCGAAAAAAAATGAGAGTTGCCCTTGCAACTCAAGTTTTTAGTAGAACGGTAGTGGCGGCAATAAGAACGGTTTACAAAATAATAGCAACATTTTTGAAAATCTGGTCTATATGAAATGAAGAATTTAGAATGTGAGAAGAAAACTACCAACTTTTGTTTTAAAGGTTTAGAAACAACAATTAACTCTATTATTCAATTATCACGGGAATTATGGCAAGAGAACAATCAAATATACATCATAACTGCTAGATTCAATCAAGATCCCCTTGAATTGAAAACACTTTTTCAGTCATCCGAGGAAAAGGGTTTAGTTTTAATATAGATTACATCTGAATATCCTAGAGTTTGTCGGAGAATTTCACTATGTCCAAATGTTAGCTTTGGGTTGACACAATCAAATAAATCTAGAGCCATTTCCATATCTAGGGGATAGGTGTCATTTTTCGCTCTCGCAAATCTAATCGATTTTATTGGTTTGAATAGGTTTAATTTAGATAAATTCTGAATATCCCAGAGTTTGTCGGAAAATTTCACTATGTCCAAATATTGCTTCAGGTTGACACAATCAAATAAATCCAGAGCCATTTCCATATCTAGGGGATAGGTGTCATTTTTATTTGATTGCGAAATATTGTGAAATAGTGAATTGCCTGATCAATTACGATGCACTAAATTATTAGATCTAGTAGAAATAAATGAGACAAATGAATAACCGGCTACTTTAAAAAAATTGAACTTAATGTTATTGGAAACTGAACATAATTCCCAAATCGCTGATGTTTCAGATAAAAAAAAATTTAACGAAAATAATTCCGGACTACTACCAATTTTATTTCAAAATGACAATACAAGTAAATTACATGATTTGTGACTTAAATTAAAAACGCAAATTTTAGATTACCCTAAAACCAATGAGGAAATTCGTGCTACAATTGTCGAGGTATTAAATCGTGTCAAAAATACATGTGTAATGTCATCTCGAACGTTACACCTGGCAAACAAATTCCAGGAAAATATTATAATTTACGGCAATTGTAAATATAAGTCAAACGTTCAAAAATATAAATTCGTTATTGGCGTGGCGAAATCTCTTCATGTTTCATTCTCTTCATGTTCTTCCAAATCTTATTAGATTTGCGAGAGCGAAAAATGACACCTATCCCCTAGATATGGAAGTGACTCTAGATTTATTTGATTGTGTCAACTTGAAGCTAACATTTGCACATAGTGAAATTTTCCTACAAACTCTAGGATATTCAGAATTTATCTAAACAAATTTTATTCAATCCAATATAATTGTCTTCATTTTCCACAAATAAAAATGATATCTTATTCTCGGTATCGTTTGGAAATTGCACCTAATTAATTTATTTTTGCCAACAAAGGCTCTTATTTTTACATAAGTGATTTTTCCGACAAAGTTTACGATAACCAGAATTTATTTTAACAAGAATTACGCAAGCTACTAAAATCGACTAAGTTTAGCAGAACTAAAAAGGATATTTGGAAACTAGGTTCATTACATTGTGTTATCTTATAGTTATTTACCGTCAAACTCCACGATTTTAGTAATATATTTAAACTAAAACTACTCATACCTAACGAAACGACTCCATTTACCAAAACAAAACTCAGAAATATCCTGTTTTTTGGAAATGTCCTTTAGCTCACTTGATTGTCTTCTCTGTCTAGATATCCTCTTATCGTGTAAATTCCACATAGTGGGTTTCTACACAAATTTTTTTTTTGACCAGAAATTTGAAGAGTACTGCGGTTTTTATACCCGGCATTTAGATATATTGAAATTAATTATCTTCTGCAAACTGCTTACAAATGAAGAAATATGGAAATGATTTTCCGGGGTATTATGAAAAATGTAAAATAATTTTTTTGAGTTTATTTTCTAGTTTTCACTCAAAATTCTCATAAGAATTTTTTTAACAGTGGATATACTAATACAGGTTTATTTTTGTTATTTGGGACATACTTCACTGCCATAAAATTATTATGTTATTACAACAAACACCTTAAAAACCCGCTTGAAGTGAGATATTTCAGACAAAGTAAATGTGCCCTTCATTCCGGGTTTCTCCTTTGTGTGTTTGAAAAAATTGCCTTCTAATATTTTAAGGGTTATTTTCAGTAAAAAAAACCGATTTCAGAATTATACAACATTTTTTGTTACCTGTGTCCTAGCAGATGTTTAAATCTACGCTATGCATCATTTTAAGGGGTGATTCGCCGATAATAAACCGAACAATATTGTTGAATGGGTTGGGGTCGTTTGCCCGACTTTCAAAATCGCGAAATCCCAACTTTCATAATCCCGATCTTCAAAAGCTCGATTTTCAGAAGCTCGAATTTTTAATTTTTTTTATGAATTCCGGCGGCATTTTGAAATGCAATAGTTGTAGAGGCTGACGCCTTCGATAACTCTCACGGGGACGCGGGAGGTCGCTGCTCTACCACCCCCCCTCCCTTAGCCTCCGAGGAGATTCAAGGCGACTGTTCGAGTGCGAACTTTTGTGCGAATATTTAGAATCACACTTTTTCACCGATTTATTGAGCACAATGTAGCTCACAATTTTAGTTTTTTTTATGATTAGGTTGATCGTGTGCCTTCAGATTTGAACTTCGGGGGCCTAGGAGCCGGGATCAGCAAACATGTCGCACTACAATTATTGGTTGAAGAATGGCTAAGTTCAATTGAGCAGGCCCAATTCCAAAAATTCTAGAATAATTCACATTAAAATGCAAGTTGTATCCAATAACCGAAATTTAACCAAGATCGGCCACAAAACTTACTGAGTTCTTAATAAAAATATGATCTCGAAAATCGGTATTTTGAAAATCGGGGTTTTGAAAGTCGGGATTTTTTTTTTTGTCGGGATTTTGATAATTCGGTTTTTTTGTAATTCGGGATTTTGAACCGACCCCTTGTTGAATACTATATATAGGTATGCAGGGCAATATTAGTCAGTGTAATTTTGAATATCAAAGAGTAAAGTTGTCAGAAAAAGTGTAAATTTTGTAATGAAGGAAAATAAAAATATTTGTATTATTTGTAATAAGTGTATGCAGAAAAAGGACTCAGAAAAGAGTCAGTGGTGAAAAAAGGAATTGGTAGCTTAATCGAGAGTCCCATTTGAAACGCGATATTTTAAAACACGATATTTCAAAACCCGATACAGTACAAAACGATAGACGCGACATTTCAAAACGTGATACATATTTCAAAATGCGATACGGTTAAAAACGCGCTATGGTACAAAACGCAATATTTCAAACGCTATATGGTACAAAACGCGATATTTTAAGTAAAGGACCGGGTTATATCAGGCAAATCGCCGCGCCCCCGTCACTTTGCAATGAACATTTTGGACAAGGGGAAGTTTAATTTCAGTTTATAGGAATTTAAAAATCGATAGGAGCGGGAGTTTAGGATCGGATTTTATCCTGCGCTCCCGTCGCTTTGCAATCCACATTCTATACCATATCGCATTTTATAACATCGCGTTTTGTGCTATATTGCGTTTTAAAATATCGCGTTTTGTACCATATCGCGTTTTGTCATATCTCGTTTCGATATATCGCGTTTTGAAATATCGCGTTTCGAGCGGATCCCTTTAATCGAAGCTTCAAAATAAGAAATGATGATTTGTGGAAAAATTTAGGATAAAAAACATCAAAATTTTTAATTCATTTCAAAGTGAGAAAAAGAAATTCAATATCATCAATTTCCTTAAGCCATGATATTACACCCCTCAAAAAGGATGAACGATCGGGAATTTTTTTAAACTCTTAGGTAGCTGATTACAAATTTTATTTGACACAGATGTATAGAGGAACATTTTAAATCGTTTAAAATGTTCTTTTCTAGCTGGTGGACAGTTCACATGATTAGAGGTTCGTAATGAATAACTACTTACTTTTAGATCTCTGTGACCACTACGTATAAGGAAGAAAGTTTAAATTCCTAAATAAAGGTAATGATGACGAAGTTAGTTTTGGTTGACGGCATATTGTTCTTACAATAAATTTTTGTGCTACTACAGGGTTATCCAATTCGAGGTTGATAAAGTAGAAATCTGTATACCGACATCTGTCAAAGATAAACGTCAAGTACGACGTCAAGTACGCTGTCATTTAATTAGTTGACATTCTGCCATTTAAGAATATGGAGCATTTAACAATCGACCAACGCGTTAAAATTATTAAATCCGTCGATGCTGATTTTTCGAACAAAATTTTCTTCAGTGATGAAGCTCATTTTTCGCTTGGTGGATACGTTAATAAGCAAAACTGTAGAATTTGGGGCTCAGAAAATCCACAATTGATTGTAGAGAAGCCATTACACCCGGAAAAAGTCACTGTTTGGTGCGCATTGTGGTCTGGTGGTGTGATTGGGCCGTATTTTTTTGAGAACAACCATGGACGAACCGTTACCGTCAATTCTGAGCGCTATGGCCGCATGTTAACCGATTATTTTTTTACGAAAATCGAAAATTATGATCTTGACAATATGTGGTTCCAGCAGGATGGAGCAACCAGTCACGTAACACGAGCAAATCGAGATCTTTTGCAAGAGAAATTTCCTGGACGTTTGATTTCGCGATTGGCTGATGTCAATTGGCCTCCAAGATCCTGTGATTTAACGCCTTTGGATTTCTTTTTGTGGGGCTACGCGAAAGATCGTGTTTAGGCAAACAATCCTCAAACTCTTGACGAATTGAAAACTAATATTCGTAAGGTAATGGCCGAGATACCGCCCGAAATGTGCCGAAAAGTCATTGAAAATTACCTCAAAAGAATCAAGGCCTGTAAGAAGTCCCGTGGAGGACATTTGAATGATATCTTGTTTAACTAAAAATGGCAAGGATCAATCTGTAAAATGAAATAAAAATTACAATACATTCCGAATATTTTGTGTGTTTTTTTTAAGTTTACTTTATCAAGCTTGAATTGGATAACCCTTTATTAAGGGCATTCAGTTGGAAAAATATATACCACCCCAACAGTTTAAACCATATCGAAGCTTTGACTGGACAAGACCAAAATAGATAGATCTAAGAACCGCTTCGGGGCAAATATCGCACAGTAGGTATAGTTGTCGATTACAGGATTATAAGCACTTTTGCAATAATTCAACATGACTCTTAAAACTAAATCGATTATCAATCGTTACTCGTAAACGTAAAATTATTATAAAAACATTCAGAGGAGTGATATATAACATTATCTATGTTTAGTGCCATTCCAGACAATTTAATATTCATTATATTGGTTTTAGAGCTAAGGACCATATAATGTAGGTTAAACCAGCGTCTAAGAATGCGAAGATCATTATTAAACTTCTGAGTATTAACATCACTAGTTTTGGAGCTATAAACCAATCCTACAACATCAGCAAAGCCAACTGAATGGCCTTCTAATTTCAATTGGAAAATTGAATTAATTTAAATAAAAAATAAGATTGGTCCTAAAACTGAGCCCTGCGGTACTCCGCACTTAACTTTTCTAAAATCGCCAATACAGCTCGAAATCTATCTATCTATAATAATAATAAGTCATGATCCACAGTATCAAATGCTTTTGTAATGTCTATAAAATTTACTGCAGCAGATTGATCATTCAGCGACAATCGAAATACAATACGGTTTACACGCTAAAGCAGCGCATCCTAGTAATTTTACCCTGTCTAAAACCAAATTGATTAGTTGAAAAGAAATTGCATTTTGCAAGAAATGAAAGTAAACGATTTTTGGTTATTTTCTCCAAAAGTTTAGAGAAAACTGAAAGTAACGAAATCGGATGATAATTACCCAATTTGACCCAATTTCTGCTAGCTTTGAAATGATAAAGCCTTTTGCAATTTCTAGATCAAGCAGAATAAAAAAATTTAAATAGGGCATTTAATTAGCCTATAGTTATCCATACTATCTTGTATTCTGCTAGCTCAAGGGACGTTTATTTCATCGGCTTCGACGATGTCCTACGAATGGGAACAAAATAGAGCATCAAAAAATCATATTTAAAAGAGCTGACATTGGTAGGGACAATTTTCCAACAAATTGCAAATATGTTGTAGATGAAGGCCATCTGATTCACTCGGTATTATGGCCAAAGCCAGCGACATATGGCACATCATGGCATTTTTTCTTAAATACTGTTTTCAAGTAGTACTACAACCCTGTAAAATTTCGTTTTCGCACTATATATTCTGTTTTCAAATGAAAAAAATATGCTAGGAAGGGAAGGCTGGGAAATTTATAGCATGCGGCGTATTCTCCAGACTTGGTCATCATATTGGAAAGACCAGCGGTTCACGAAAGTCTATTTTGTTTCGAAATCACAATAAAAAAAATATATATATTTTCAAGTTGAATTTGACCAAAAAAAGGAGAGTTTCTACACCTAATAATAAATCTTTACTAATTTTTATAATCAAACTGAAAATAACGCCGTCATTTTAATGTAGTTTGGTGTAGACATTTATTTTTATTTTTTGAACACTGGAACAACAAATTAAAGCTACGCGAAAACTGTATTCTACTGTTGACAACCAAAATCCAGAATGACAAAGAAGCACTTTAACATGTCGTTAAAGTGTGTTTTCTCACTTTTCCACATTTTTTTTATCGCTAATTTAATTGTAACAATAATTATTTTTTCGATTAAATCAAATGCTAAGCAACATCAGATTAGGATATTGATAAAACAACGAAACGAGTTTTTTTTTTCTACTTTAACGGTTTATAACGACTAAGATTTTATGCTCTTTCACTCCTCAGTATGATACCATCAGTCGCAAACATCGTGTAAAGTGCTAAGGTTAATTTTCCCATAACAGATTCCTACGTATTTTTGCTTATCTTAGAATTTATTCTACGTAGATGTAGTTATAAATCAGGAAGTGCTGTGATGTGAACAAAAAATATTTCAGTTTAAGAAGCCAAGCTCAAATTTTTAGAAATTTGTAGTTTACTGGATTTTTCGTTTTTTTAATCAGCTAATCTCCACGGAAACCTAGTGACCGCTCGCCTAAGATTGGTTTTTATTTATTTATTTATTCTATCATAGGGAAACACACAGAAAAAAAATCCATTTATGTGTCCCACAATATTACAGAAAAAAAAATAACAAGTTTTAATATATTTTTATACATAGCAGAAATATTCAAAAATATAAAAAATAAAATATTTACTAGCAAAATACAAAAAAACAAAAAAAACAGACTGAAGTATCAATTTAGGAAACAAAAACTAGCGGAAAATGTCAAGGTACCCAGCAATTAAACATTGAGTTACTTAAACTAACTGTAAAATAAGGCACTAATTCAAATCGACATGCCGCGGAGATGTAATCTGTATTGACGAAGTGACAGTAAGAGCAAATCCAAAGAACTGAAGAACTCATTGTGAAATAGCTGAAATCTGGTTATAGGATTAGCTAGACCTAAATTAGTTCTAGATCTTCTAGGCAGGAAAAGTTGGTTACTATGAATATTATAGGCAGGGATATAGAACATAATCTCGGATAAAACAGTTGTTTCAATTTTAAAATTTACGATTTTATATAGTAACATTTCATCTAGAATTAATCTTCTATTATCCAAGGTTAACAAATTGAAAATCTTCAATCTTATACCATAGGAAATGTGCCCAACGTGCGGCATAGACTTTTAAACTAGGTAACGAGTACATTTTCTTTGTATGCGCTCAATTTGGTCTGAGTGTTTGTCACAGAAAGGATTCCAGATTTGTGATGCGTATTCAAGTAAGCTTCTTACCAAACAGTTAAAGAGACTTATAAGTAGATTAGGGTCACGAAATTCCTTTCCTCTACGAAAAATAAAACCAAGTATTTTATTTGCTTTGCAGCATAACTTGTCAATATGAGTATCGAAAGATAATTTAGAATCAAAGATAACGCCTAAGTCGTTAATCTGATTTACCCTACATAATATTGTGTCAGATATATCATAAGAATACTGCAAAGGAGAAATTTTTTTCGTAAAGGAAATAACATTGCATTTCTTTATGTTTAAATTAAGTTCATTTACTATACACCATGAATGCAGTTTTAGCGAAGAAACAGGAATATATACATAATTCTGATAAATTTCAAACGATGGTGAGATGACAATGACGGTTGGCATATAAAAATGTAAATTGCTACTCCCATTTTAATTAAACCCAACTCTTTGCTACCTAGTTATTTGCAAGCATTTGTGAAAAATACATACAATTCAGTCCAACTCAAATCTAAGCTACCAATCCTAATTTACAAGCATTTGTGAAAAGTAAGATATGTTGACTTTAGCCTACATTAATATGTTATATATACAAATACCTTAAATGTGTAAGTTAGTTTAAGAAAAATGATAAATAAATCTACTGAGATAATGCGATTAATCTTCCAATAAAATTAAAGAAAGACAACAAAGAAAAACTAAAATATTAAAGTGAAAGGTTTTCCCGATTTTCCATTCATCCTTCTAAGTTGCATGAAGGGAAATACGGACATCTAGATTTTAAACAAAATCAAATATTTATTGGATTATTTACTACGATATTATAACAAATAAAGTAAATATTCTAAATTTTCTACTAAATAGTTTTGGATTAAGTTTTAGTTTTACATACGATTAATTTTTTTTAATATTTGTTAAATATTTTTATCAATGTTAAAAAATTATAAATGATAGCATAGGAAGGAAAAAGAAAGCATCTCTACCTCTTGCAATATATCGTTCGTACGTACTCGCCTAAACGGACGGTTCCTTTTTGAATTTTGATTGTCCAACATGTCGGCTGCAGTTGCCGGCGGTGAACTAGCCCTCATCGATTTTGCTATTTGCAATGTATCTTCAGTTGTTGGGGGAAGATCAACATTTATTCGATATTCATCTGCAACAAAAAATATATTTAGTGTACATAAAAAAATATTTATTTTTCATTTAATTACTTTTTAATTTCCGTAAAGTTTCCATTCCGCCCAGACTCACTAATGATAATTTCCACAGTAAAAGTAAAACTTTTTTGATTGGAAAATGTGGTGCCATACCGCTACAAAATCTTGTGATCATTCCTAAAAGTTTGACCGACAAGAATTCACCACCAATCGGATTTACTGAAATACATACAATATTTCTTCAAAATATAACTTACACATTCTTAATAATCTGCTTCTATACATACATATCTCTTGTTGAAAATTAGCAACCAAGTGTTTATATTCCGAACATTCATTTTGTTTTTCCACACGCATAATTTCCGTTATTATATAAAGTACCGATAGAATCATTCGTAGATCGACTGAATCAGCTAGGGAAACTGCCACTTTACGCATTGCAACACTTGCTGCTGTTGAATTCTCTATTTCAATATTCAATAATTCAATAAATGCGGTAAATATACCCAGGTCGTAAAGCGTCATAACATTTTTACGTGCCCAAAAACTTTGCTCCTGATCTGACTGTACTTCGGCCCAGCACCCTTGGGTTATATATAATAAACACCGTGCCGCTTTCATTCGTAACGCTTTCTTGGACATTTCCAGTTGATCAATTAATTTCATGACAATACTTTTCTGTTGATTCTCTGTTAATTTTTGCCAGCTTGGTGGTAAATTATATTGTTCCATTTGATCTTCGAATGCTTTAACGTTGAGCTGGAATTCATTAAACTCTGCATAGCTATATAATTCGGCAATCTCATTTTGATGAGAATCAGCATCATTGTACAAAAAATCAAGGTCTGGGCAATCTGCTCCATTTCCACACTGTATATAAAATAAAATATTTAATATTTAGTATTTGTTTAAAATAGTCTTCTCCGAAAATTTAAAGAGCTGAATTTAAATGGCTAAGTAAAGTAGTTTCTAGTAGATTCTGAATTATTTTTTAGCATATAGCTGTTATAAATAATTTATTTTAACGAATGTGTATTTTAACGAATATGTAAATCTATTTGTAAAACAGTACACAGCGAAACAACTTGACGCAACATGTAGCACCATCACACAACAGTCCACCACATTGTGCAACATAGTGGAGCATCACACAACATTCCTAAACAAGATCTAACATCAACGTAATGCAACATCATGCGACATGACACAACTTCTTGCAACAAGAATTCCTTGTAATCGTTTCCTGGCAATTGAAAACCCCGTTTGTCACATTTTATCAAAATCGTTCAAGCCAAATAAAATGTTAAAAGAAGGCCTCAAACCGTACCAAAAAACCTTCTTGTATATGGACCCATCGTAATCGATTTCTGATACTCGAAACCCCCTCCCCATTCCTCAACGATGGTTTGGTTATATAAAGTCAAACTAACTATATCACAAGTAGCACAATGGATCGTGTATCATTGTGGACTATATCCCATTTTCATCCGGAACCTTATAATTCCAGCCGGAACCTAATAAAGCCACCCAGAACCATACTGTAGCAAAACTAACTATGGCACAAGTAGCACGATGCATAGTGCATCATTGTGCACTATACAATTTTCCAGCTGGAACCTCATAAATTCTGAAATATACGAGTGAAAAAACCTTACAATTTTAGCCGGAACCATACACTCTATAGCCAAACTAACTATGGCACAAGTGGCAAGATGCGTTGTGCATCATTGTGCACTACATAATTTTTCAGCCGGAACCTTAAAATTCCGCCCAGAACCTTACAAATCCAGTCAGTACCATATAACAGCCAAACCAACTAAGACAGAAGTACCACGATGCATTGTGCATCATTGAACACTATATATTTTTTCGTCGAAACCTTGTAAATCCACTAATATACGATTTTCCGGAGAAAAACCTTACAATTTAAGCAGAACCCTACAGTCAAAATAACTCTATCACAAGTGCCACGAAACATTGTCCATTTTTTTGCACTATATATTTTTTCAGTCGGAACCTTATACTTCCGTCCAAAACCTATTAAAGACAGCAAAAACCGTACAACAGCCAAACCAACTATAGCGCAAGTAGCACGATGCACTGTGGATCATTGTGCGTGCACTATATAATTTTCCAGACGGAACCTCATACATCCTGAAATTTACGATTTTTCGTGGAAAAAACCTTACAATTTCACCCGGAACCATACACTCTACAGTCAAACTAACTATGGCCCAAGTTGCACGATGCGTTGTGCATCTTTGTGCACTATATATTTTTTCAGCTGGAACCATATAATTCCGCCCAGAACCTTACAAAGGCAGTCAGTACCATATAACAGCCAAACCAACCAACTTAAGCACAAGAGCACGATGCATTGTGCATCATTGAGCACAATAAATTTTTTTCGCGGAACCTTATAAATCCAGTAATATACGATTTTCCGGGGAAAAACCTTACAAATTCAGCAGAACACTACAGTCAAAATAATTATATCACAAGTAGCACGATCCATTGTGCATCATTTTGCACTATATATTTTTTCAGCCGGAACCTTATAATTCCGACCAGAACCTAATAGAGCCAGTCAAAACCGTACTACAGCCAAACCAACTATAGCGCAAGTAGTACGATGCATTGTGCACCATTGCGCACTATACAATTTTCCAGCCGGAACCTTATACATCCAGTAATATACAAGTGTTCGTGAAAAAACCTTACAAATTCAACCAGAACCATACCCTCTACAGCCAAACTATTTATGGCACAAGTAGCACGATGCATTGTGCATCATGTGCACTATATAATTTTATATAGTAGTTTTCTATATGTTTTTGCAGCCAAACTATAATTCCATCCAGAATCATAAAAATCCAGTCGAAACAAAATGTTTACATAAATAGTGTAACATATGATTTTTTCGGAACGAATCAACCGTTATGCACCTCAATGCACAACAATGCATCGTGCTACTTGTGATAGTTATTTTGACTGTAGGGTTCTGCTAAATTTGTAAGGTTTTTCCCCCGGGAAATCGTATATTACTGGATTTATAAGGTTTCGGCGAAAAAAATATATAGTGTTCAATGATACACAATGCATCGTGCTACTTGGGTCTTAGTTGGTTTGGCTGTTATATGGTACTGACTGGCTTTGTAAGGTTCTGGGCGGAATTATAAGGTTCGGGCAGAAAAATTATATAATGCACAATGATGCACACCGCATCGTGCTACTTGTGCCATAGTTAGTTATATGACCATACACTCTATGGTTCCGGATGAAATAGACCATACACTCTATGGTTCCGGATGAAATAGTAAGGTTTTTTTTACGACAAATCGTATTTTGTAGGATTTACGAGGTTCCGGCTGTGAAAATTATATAGTGGACAATTATGCTCAATGCATCGTGCTACTTGTGCCATAGTTAGTTTTGCTACAGTATGGTTCTGGCTGATTTTATTAGGTTACGGCATGAATTATTAGGTTCCGGCGGAAAAAGCACATAGTGCTCAATGATGCACAATGCATTCATTGTGCTAGTTGTGATATATGCAGTTAGTTTGATTGTATATAACCAAACCATCGTTTCCGGCTTGAATTATAAGGTTCCAACGAAAAATCATATATTGCTTGATTTATAACGTTCCAGCTGAAAAATTATATAGGGCACAATGATGCCCAATACATCGTGCTGCTAGTGCCCTAGTTGGTTTGGCTGTTGCATGGTTTTGTGTGGTTTTATCAGGTTCCGGCTGGAAATATTAGGTTCCGGCGGAAAAAGCATATAATGCTCAATGATGCAAAATGCATCGTGCTACTTGTGCCATAGTTGTTTGGTTCCAGCTGGCGTGACGGACGAAAATTCGTTTTCGGCGTGAAAACTATAATTGGCGCAATTGGTAGTGGATATTTTTTAATATCTGTCCGCTACGTAAAACCACATACTGCAAGTGAATAAAAAACAGTGTTTTAAGTGTTCATAATAACTCTAAAGTTAAAGTGAAATACTGACGGCTAATCAGTGCTTAGAATCGAACTTTTATTCTCGAACATTACAGAAAGTGTTTGTTGTTTGACGGTTAATCAAACATAGTTAAGTGAAAGTGTAATATTGTGAATTAATCTAAAATTATTGTATAATATATTTTTTTCCTGTAATAACTATTTGCCCCTACCGAAGGTAAGCAAATCGACAAATTAATAAAAATAAATAATAAAATAAAAATAATAGACGACTAGGCGTCAGTACCTAAACCGTGAAAAAAGAAATTATTCAAGTAACAATCAAAAAGGCGGAATCAACCCAGAAGAATCGGAAAGTATTGACATTGTTATTCATAAATGATCGTGACAATCTTAATAATTAAATTTGTGGTGAGTACACATTTTGGTAATAATCCCTTACTTTTCCTTTAAAATTCTTGGTTATTCCTAAAACGGCATAAAAATTGCCAAATTAAAAAATTATTGCGATAAATATAACTTAAATAGACAGTGTATTAGTGAAGTTGAAAACAATACGGAAGACGAAGAACAGATTAAACGAATGGAGCAAACTCTCCATATGACGGTAGCCGGACCGACTTAAATAAATTTATTAAACATGTAGACGATATTGTAGCGATTTTAAGACCTGCATTTTACAAAAATGTGCACGGCAATATATTAATCCGAGCAATTCGGAACAAAATAATAAGAACTGCCGACAAAGCACTAGAAATGTATAACACAAAAAATTAATGGGGAGAAATAGAGCTGAATTTAATTCTACAGTTCGCTGATAAGAGAAACGAGACCAGTCTCATCAGAATCAGAGATCTGCACAATATACACCAATGCGGTGATCCAGTAGAGGTATATTTTTCCCGAACTGTGGAAATAATTAACCCACTCAAAAACTGGGCAGCTCTATACACAGCGGACAACAACGAAATTGGGTTTATATCAAAATGGTACGACGAAATGGGATTGGCCGTATTCGTCTCTAACTTAAGAGATCCACTTGGATCAATAGTCAGAGCCATGAAGCCAGCCGATCTACCGACAGCAAGAATATATTGCTTAAAAGAGCAAAATACAGTATACATGAGGAACAAAGTATTCGGTACAGGACATTCTCTACAAAATACTACAAAACCAGTAATACCACCCCGGATACAAATACCTAAACCTGGTAACGATAGAAATCCTCATAGACAGATATATAATAGTCAATTTTATAATCCAAAACATAATTTCCATGCACCGCGTAATAACAATCAATATTTTAATCATCGCCCATTTACTAATAACAATCAATTTGCTAATATTCGCGGTTTGCAACCAAAACCTGATCAAAGAAAATTTGAACATATGGACACAAGTTCAAATACTAATAAAGATATACAACCAACATTCGCTCGACAAATATCTCAAAATTCGAACAATCCACATCGATATAATTTCAATTCGAATGGACCACCGAGATTCCAATCAAGGTAGCTATATAATATCTGCACCAATCCATATGATCATGAAAGCAATCATTATTACGAACCACATGAAGAGAATATATATAACGAAGATTCCGAGGAAACGACCAGTATACAGAAAATACACCAGAAGAAGAATCTCTTATAATTGAAATAGCGGATGAAGATTTTCACCAAACCTTATCGAAGGATGCGGGTACTTAAGCTTGCTAACCAATCAACACCAAAAAGGGTTATCAACTTCCATATGTTAACCTAACATTCAACAAAACTACCTTTAAATTTTTAATAGACACAGGATCAACAAAATCATTCATCAGTCCTGATATAATCAATAAAAAATGTATTCAAAAAATTAAACCAGTAACCATCGCAAACTTGTTCAATCGCACCACTGTTGATCAAATGGTAGTACTAAATGAATTAAAAGAATTTGAAACCGACGAACCACTAGAATTTATTCTATTTAAATTCCACGACTATTTTCAAGGCCTTATTGGAATGGAAATCATGCAAAAATTGAAAGTCACCTTGGATTTAGTGAATTCTAGAATAATCACACCCACTACAAAAATTCCAATACAATACAAATTAAACTTTACATCAGCAACATACAATATAGCACCAAGGAGTAAATTAGTAGCAAACGTTCCAGTAACTATAGCCAACGGAGAAATCTACCTGAAACCACAAGTGCTGAGAAATAACCTAATAATACCAGGAGTGTACAAAAGTATTGATAACTTCGCTTTTGCAGAGGTAATCAACTACGGCCCTCAACACAAGCAAGATTCCTTGTGTGTACGTGATATGGTATCTGGAAAGTTTTTTGATTTTAGTTTTATTACTCTTCCTTCGTTTGTATCAACCCAAGTATCACTACTTCCAAATTATTTCGATTTTTATGGAACAATTGATGGAACTAAGTTCCACGGTCAAGTTCCATTTTATTACAAGTTTTACTATGAACTGTGGAACAAAAACCCGTAACTCAACGAACTGGATATTATGCGAGTTCCATGTCTTCCATGAAATATCTCAAAAATGTAACGAAAGTTGGAACTGTCAAAATGAGTTCCATTTTGTTATACTTGGGAACGGTTATCCCGTTATCTTTAAGAATTTACAATTTTTTATAGTTCGCTCGTAATTTTCCGCGTTTTTTCTTTTTAGCGTAAATAAAAAGTTTGGGTAATATGGGTGCAGATGGTTTAAGATTTTATTTCGCGCTTGAATTATGTTTTGTTTCGTTTTTAACGTTTTTTCATAAACATTAGTACACAAATGCTCAAATAAATCTTTTCTTTAGGCTGCATAATCTGATTCGTTGTTGAAATCAATCACTTTATCTACATAGTGCCCTTCTAGAGATTAAATGGGGTCATTTGTGTGGTTGAATGTATCGTGTTGTTATACGCAAGTATTGCTGATGTCATTATTATGTCTAGAGGTTCATTAGGGCGCTGTAGTTTTATAATGCTACATATTTCTTTAAGTGTCGAATGTAATCTCTCGACTGGAGAATTACCAGTGGAATTATACGGGGTTGTAACATGTAATTCAATGTTATGTTTTTTTGTAAGATTTATCACTTCTTTTCCGGTTCCTATCTGCGAATCGGCAATAGTTTTTTCGGTAATCCATGTTGACTGAAAAAGTGTATGAGGTTTTCCGATATAGCTCTATTAGTTTTTCCTGTTGATGGATATGCTGCCGAAAATTTACTGAACTTATCGATTATCGTGAGAAATACATTTCCATCTAATAGCAATAAATCGGTATGGATGATTTCCATTGGTTTCTTTGGAGTTTCGCTCAATATTAATTGCAATTGCGGTGGTTGCCTGTCATATTTTGTACTTTATCAAACATCGCATTTATTTATATATTCTCTGATCATTTCTTTAGAGTGTGGAAAATAGTATGTTTGTTTTAGTTTTTCATAATTCTCGATGATTCCTCTATGTTCATTTTCCAAATGTATATGCTTTATTAATTCCATCTGTTTCTCTTTCTCTTGTACATCTATTAGAAGCGTTTTTGATCGCACTAGGTTTACCTTCGGGTTTGTGCTACGTGGTTTAATGAAGATCATAGTTTTATATGCGCTCGTTACATACTGAAAACACTCTTCCGTGTTGTGTACGCAAGTGAGATTTCGGGTTCTTCCGAATAACTTTCGCAGCTCTTCGCTAATGGCTGTTTTGATCCCGTGTCGTCTAGGTAGATGCAGTGTTACTCTTTTCTTTGTCCCAAAATATGTTTCGTTTTTGATCAAGGGATTTTTTAATGTGTCCGAGAGATGAATTACCAGTTGCTTATCGAATGTATTGACAAAATTTTTTGAAGTTGGAATTAAATTATAATGTGTAGAGAGTATGCTCGCTGTGTCTTCTATCGAGGAAGAATCTTCTGTGTTGTTAACTTCGAAGCTATTAATCTGAATTCTGGAAAGTGCGTCCGCATTCGCGTTTTGTAATCCTTTTTTATATATGATGTCATAGTCGAACTCCTCTAGTTTGAGTCGCCATCTTACTAATTTGGAGTTAGGCTCTTTTAGGGAAAACAACCATGTCAAAGGCTTGTGGTCCGTTATTATAGTGAATTTATTTCCAAAGAGATACGGTCTAAAGTATTTTGTTGCCCATACTATGGCTAACAATTCCTTTTCAATCGTAGAATAATTTTCTTCTGTTTTTGTTAATGCCCTGGAGGCGTAGCAGATGGGTAAGTTCTGTCCAACCTTTCCTTGTGAGCTCCAATGGCTATATTGCTGGCATCCGTAGTGACGACGAAGGGTCGTGAAAAATCTGGGTATTGTAAGATTGGTTGATTACATAGTAGTTCTTTACAATCCTCGAAGCATTTTATATATTTATCGTTGATTATGATAGAGGCGTCTTTCCTTAAGCATTCCGTCATTGGTTTGGTGATTTTAGCAAAGTTGTTTATAAACTTCCTATAATACCCTAACAATCATAAAAAGCTTTTAATTTGCTTTTCTGTTTTGGGCAAGGTAAAATTTCGTATAGCTCTAACCTTATCCGGATTGGGTTTTACTCCATCCGAACTTTTTCTGAATTTTCAGATTTGCCTCTTGTAATTTGGTGAAAATCTTCCTTAAACTTCCAATAAGCTCTTGGAGCGACGTAGAGAAGATGATGATGTCGTCCATATAATAAAGACAGACTTTCCCTTGATGTTCGCCGAGTACATTATCCATTATTCTTTGGAACGTACTCGGGGCGTTCTTCAGGCCAAAGGGCATACGAAGGTATTCATAGTGCCTGAATTCCACTGAAAATGCCGTTTTCTCGATGTCTTTTGGGTTTACCTCGATTTGGTGAAACTCGGATGCTAAATCGCTCGGATGCCCAGTTTGTCCAGAATATCCGTGATGTTAGGGAGTGGATATCTGTCTTCAATGGATTTTTCGTCGAGTTTTCTATAGTCAATTACCATTCTCCATTTGGTTTGACCTGACGTATCTTTCTTTTTTGGGACGATCCATATCGGGGATGACCATGGTGAATAACTTGGCTGAATGATTCCTTGTGTTAGCATTTTATTAATTTGAGACTCAACTTCCTGTTTATGCACGTATGGATATCTGTAGCTTTTGGTAAATACAGGTTTTTCATCGTTCAGATTGATGTTATGTTTTATAACGTTGGTGAAAGTTATCGAATCATTTTCTCTTTGAAATATGTGTTCAAATTTTAAACATAGCTGTTCTATACTTCTTTTCTCTTGATGGTTAAGGTGACTTGTCCGTATTAGTTGAGTGATGTCTTCACTATCAATTATTGCAGAGATTGGTTCAATGTTGTGGATTTCTATGATTTAATTGAAATTCTTCGCATTCTATAGGATGTTCTATGGCGTTCTTAACAAAGCTCGACAACAAAGGGATCATACCTCTAAAAATGAGAGATGTCAAAATTTACAAAAACTATAGGAAAATGATACACATTATACAACTTCAGCCCTATGAAAAAATAATCAATGAAATCGAAAATCAAATAACCCAAATGGAACCATCAAAAGACGAATGGAATCATCAAAAGACGAATATACAAACATACTAGACAATAAAAAGATAATAATTAAATACAAACTCGACAATTAGAAAAGGTTATACAAGGAATTACTACCAAAAAGGACATAGGTCTTCTTAACGGATTAGGATCATTAGTCAAAGACCTAACGGGAAACCTAGACAACCAAGATCTTTTAGACATATAGAATGCTATCAACGAAGTGAATAGAAATGAGGACACACTCAACAACCAAATAAACAAACAAATCTTTATAAACGATCAACTAATTACAAGAATGCAAGTCATCCAAGAATTCGTTAACATGATATTAGTTCGACTACAAATTGAAAACAGAAAAATAAACGACAAAATAAGTAGCTTAGCACCATCAACATTTTTACAAAATAAATCACATAATAGACATCTTACACAGAAATCTAGATGAAATTTTAGACATACGTAATAATATTTTCACAATAACAACTATTTTCGAAACACTTAATGACACAAAATGAAACAACATACATACTAAAGTTACTCAGACAAGACGAAATACGCATACAAAACGACAAACTCATCTATAGCCTATTAGAACTAAAAGGTTTCTATGATAGCAATAAACAATTGATATTTATTATCAGAATACCCATCTTTCATAAAGAAAGTTTTGAGATGTATCAAATAAAAACCATACCATTTCACAACAAAATCCTGAATCCTACCCCTCCAAAATCTATTATCCTAAACGACCTATATTACCAATCACACACCACAAATTGTAAACGAATATACAACACACATTATTGCAAAGAAACAAGAATGGAACAAGTAAAAGGATAATGTTCACCGGCAATTATTAAACAACAACCAGCTAACTGTGAAAGCCAAAATATATCCCTCCAAGAGGAAATAGACTACTTTAGCTACAAATAAATCCATTCAACCCAAATCAACAAGTATATCATACGACTCCAATTGCAAACAAGTAACGAATAAAATCACTGAACCAACATTAATCGAGTTCTCAAATTTTACAATAAAAATAAAAAATCAAGAATTTTCGACAGTAGAAAACGAATTTATAAACCAACTAGAAATCGAACTACCATACAACGATGTATTCATGAATCATACCTCATCTGAAATTAATCTACACATCCTGCACAATAAAACGATCGCAAACATGGAGCAAGTGAATATATTACATGAACGAGCCAAACTACACACAACATCAGGACATGTCTCACTAATACTTATACTAATGATTATCTTTCTTGCAGTTATTTTTTGTATTAACAGACACAAACAATGCTATATAACCACTCCAGGACCACTATCGCAGCCTGCCATTATTCGTAGGGGGGAGGAGTTACATACGTCACAATGTAGTGAGTCATCACCAGCAGCAACAACAACAACATCAGTATTTAGCTCAAGTTAAATATCCCATGATAATTTAGCTGACTACACATAATGTAACATCATCCATACACCAACAGCAACAACATAAAAATCTAGCTGATTAGACGTAATACAACAACATGCCATAATGCATCAAATAGCATGTCACGTTGTATGTCGTCTTCTTCATTTTAGCTGATACTGCTAAACAGGCAATTATAATAAACGCCACGAGCAACATGATTGTCTACATTAATATTCATTATTATTCGTGTACTCATTAAACAAACATTATAGTTTTTATAAATAAATTTGTTTTACAAAATAAGTTGAAAATAAATTGTTAATATTGCTCTGGATAAATTACAGTTATAAAAAAATAAAAAGTTTTCGGCGTGAAAACTATAATTGGGGACCTCATAAACGGATTTTCCCAAAATTGGGACTCATTGCAATCTATTCCATTCATTAAAAAACACTTATCACCGCAATTTTTATCAAAGTTGTTTAAGCCGAAAAATATTAAAACCGGGCTCCATCGAATGACCCACTAAACGAATTTTCCTGAAATTACTACATTTGAAATTCCATCTTCACCAATTTTTATCAAAATCATACGAACCGACCAAAAATAATGGAATCCGGTCCCCACCGGATGACCCCTAAATGAATTTTGTCCCCAAGTCGGGATTCATCTCAATTGGTTTCTGGAAATTCGAAAACGCCCTCTCAGAAATTTTTATAAAATCGTGCCAAATCAACTAGAATTCTTAATCTCGTGCCTAGTTTTCTTATTTTCTAAATATTTTTTAATTTTAATATATAAACTATAAAATTAAAAATAGTTTTTCAAAATTTTTCATGAAAATAAGTTCAGCAATTTGCCATATACTACTGAACAATTCAAAACAGATTTGACAATATCCTACAACATGGCTGCTATAAAAATTTCGAGCGTCCCTATTGAAAGACCCTTTACAATGTTCATCATTACCACGCAATAAAATGATAAAGCATAAACACATTTTGAGACAAATAATGACCATACGAGTACAAGTTAATCGGGTTCATAATCCTAATAAATGCCATAATATGACTGAAGGAATTTAGGAGAACAGGGAGTTTACTGGGTTGGACCACCAAACTCTATTGGGTTCTGTTTTTTTATTCCACCCACGAATTTCCGAGTTGTTTTGCTTCTGCTGGCATCGCTCGTTTCCATGTTAGAGCTGGTCGTCCAACTTCCCTTTTCTCTTGTACGTTCCATTTCAGAGACCTGCTTGTCATTTAATTCTGCAACATTCTCAATATGGGCAATCCATCTCAAGGAGGTCTATATTTGTAATTTTGTTGTACCAGAACAATGGGCCTACAGGCCTCTTACTCATCTCATTTTTCGCACATGACGTCAATTTATATCTAAACCGAGACTGCGCAACAATAATGTTAAGATATTTACACTAACAAAACAACTAGAGAAAGCAACAAAAACGTCGACATAGCGTGTCGTCATCATTTGGTGTAAACGGCCTGTAGTTTAGGAGGCATTGACCAGAAGCACCACAGTATTCTTCTAAGGTATTTATTTACAAACATCTGTAGTTCATTCTTGATCGTATGTGTATGCTTCCAGGTTTCGCAACCGTATAGCAAGTGTAACTTCGCCTTGGTCTGAAGCCAGCTTGTTCCTTTCTTAGTTTCGGTTGACTGTCCGTGAAATTCTATAGAAGATGGCCATTGCTAATATCTTTATGGTTAAGTTGAAGAGGGATATATATCGAGCCAATTTTAACATTCGCTTAGGTCACCTTTATTGAGAATCGTTATTGATTAGTGCACACGCATTGATTGATGTAGTACGCGCATGTTTTGATCCATGAGGTTTGTGTCTCAATTCTTGGTACCTGACCTGAGTGTGTTGGTAGCCATTTCGGTATAGGTTTCTTAGATTTGTTTCCACTGTTGCTTCACACTAACTGCTTCGCAGAACGTGTTTCTTGTGCCTAGCATCTTTTAATCTGTCGGTGTTTAATTTTTTCCGACCTGTCTCGTTTCGTTTTACAGCGACAGGTTTAATTTTGATTTATGATATTTTGCCAGTTGGTGGTCACTTAAATGTGTGCGCCACTCACTCGCTGCCCTGACATCTATAGTGACTTGAGAAATTTCTTGTTGGTCATTACGTGACCTATTTGCTTGATCTATTTGGTTCGTTATTCTACTTCAGGCGATATCCATATGTGTATATTTTTGTGAGGAAATTTGCCTTGTTCTTTGAATTATCTGCTTTGTGAAATAGTAGTCGATGAGTCCTTCCCCGTTATTATTACTCACAGAGTCTATATTGCTTGTTTACCCATATGAGATTATCAGGTCGGTTTTATATATTGCAACTTTTTCCATTGAAATCTATTCTTCTTCTAATATTTTGATCATTTTCTTATGTGTCCTTGCTATTACGGCTTGTAGGTTCATAGAACTCAGACTTGGTTGTTTCATCTATATCTTTTGTGGGATCACATCAATATTAAATGTTGTGTTTGTATTTTTGAATGGAATCCTGTTGCGATGTTACAATCATTCTGCAGGTTTCTATTCCATTAATGCGCCTTCTTTGCTTTAGCTGTTGTTAATATGTGTGCAGACGCCTTATTCATCGCGTCCAGAGAGTATATTAAGTTATTTCATTTGGTTTTATTTCACTACTGTTTTATATCACTGCACGGGGCCAAGAATTTCGTTTTGTCTTTTTTCTCTAATTGTTGCTAAGTCTTCACGTTTCTGTTAGTTTTGATTTTCAACTTAAAATTCGTGTCCGTGTACGATAACCGAGTGTCGGTTATTTGCCATGTTGCATTATTTATTCTAATATTGGTTTCTGTAATCATTTTGAACACGAATCAATGAATGATTGATCCTAGCCAGCTTCTAGGGCTTCTGAGCATACTTCTTTTGTACATTGGCCGAAGGTTGAGGGGGTGGGAAGTTGGGGGGAGGTTTCATTCCATTATTCACTTTTTTCTATTATGTTCCCAAGTGGTCACCTGAAGACCTTGTAATAATCCAAGCAATGGTTGCTTCACTTTAGTGATGAAGTTGTTGTTGTTTTATCTATCTATGCCACCCGCTACCAATTTCAAGAAAAATAACTCCATTGAAATGGACCAGGAAACACAAACGTCGGTTGATAATCAATTGGTGAATCTCTGGGTCAAATGTAATCCTGAGCGAACCTAAGCAAAATTGATATCACCTACATTAAAAAATCCCTACCTGTATACTTGTTAATGACAAGATCATCATCACAGCTATCAGACAATTTTAGTCCGGAAAATTACATTAGCTGTAAAAAACATTTTTTTTTTGTATTCAATTTTGATCAAAATATACAACCAAAACAGTAAACAATCAACGAAACTCATTTACGCTACAAGTTTTGTAGTACGTCAACTACTTTGCTCAAAACCAGATGTTAAAATCATACATGAAGTATCTGTTTCGAAAATGTTCATGACAGACCGCTTATGATTGTACCAATATTCTAGACATCGATTGAACAAGACATTCGATCTCACCTATTTGTTTAATAAAAATTGAATTTTAACTGACAAAATATAGATAAAACTCAATTTAAACTGGAAAACTAAAAGGTCGTCATCTTTCATACAGAAAAACAATGAAAAACAACAAAAAAAATTCTACATATCCTACCAATTCTCGACATTGTCTACTCAACTATCAATTGTCTACGCTATTTTCGATACCAACATGGAAATAATTCGGAAATACGAGTTGACACGCAACACTGATCATCATATCAATCGAAACAGAGCAATTTATAGTATGGGGCTTTTTAATCGTGAGCTTATCGTTATACATATATCGAAGACAATCGTTTGATCCAATATCTGGTGGCGGTCTGGTGTAATAAATAATTTAACTCACTAAAATCGACATTTTGTACATATCTGAGGTCTATATCGTCTGTGGCAAATTCCGTCTTATCTGATTGATTTTGTCTAAGATTTTATTGATTGGTTGATGATAACAACTGTTTTGGGATGCAATTTTCCCTTAGGCAAATCATAGGGGTGGTTTTTATGTAATCACTGAATTGTAATTATGTATATTGCAATAAATTCTGGGAACCATCTTAATATCATTGTCACATCAGAAATTACAATTTACAATATTCAAGTTTACAAAACCATTAGAGATCGAATTATAAGGTAAGACTGTTAGGACATACGAAAATAAATTTAATTTTTATTAAATTTTATTTATTTTGCTTGGTAACCCAAGTGATTTGATTTAACCTAAGTGATTTGATAAACAAAAACCACTGGACAGATATGAAATCTACCACAACAACCCTATCGGAACCCTATCAAAAGCCGATGTAAATGTGCATGACTCACCATTACGTGGCGATATATCTGTTCCTCCCAGTAACTCTTGCTGTTATTACTTGCATAACGCTTAGAAAAAATTAGACATCATGATGTCGCAGCCCAGCAGGCAGATCCACGTCCGGATGGATAAGGGTCCGGGAATATGTTGAAGACACAACATGCAAATAATCAGTGCAATCATAAAACATCTTAACTCATCTGATGCTTCAGCCCTTCCCCTGAGAAGTCACTATTCAACTAATAAAAAAACAAAGAAACCCTAATGAACAAATCAATGAACGTTGTCGATTCAATATGAGCACTAAATGAAAAATTCCCGCTGCATTACAAACTTTATTCGATTAATTCAAAAAATTAATTCGTTCGTTCAGAACTGCCCTTGAACAAATGCCAGCTGTTGATTACAAAGTTGTAGTTAGAACAGACAAACCACCTACCGGAAAGACCACATTACATCAACAATTGATGAAGTGGCGATCGTTATAGTTGGTGGATATACATAATTCGTCATCGCCGAAATGATGTTCCGCTAGTCTCAAAAACTTAGTAGAAGATGGACATTGATATTTCCACATTGAGAAATCCACAAACAGATGAGGAAACGAATAAGTCAACGTGATGCAGTTGTGTCAACCTCGCTATCCGATCTGTTACAGGGATTCTATAGCCGTCATACTTTTTTCAACCCTTAATATAATTTGGAACTAAAAAACAGAATTTTGTGACAACTTTTAACATTTTGACATTTAGATTTGATAAAAGAGTTAGGAGATATCCGACAAAATCGATATCCAAGTAGATTCGAATTACCCGGATTTTTAGTTTTAGTCTAATTATAGGAATAGTTACTTTAAAACCGATTCAAAAAATAGTTTGCAAGCCAACTTTTAAATTAAAAAAAAAAAATCTGTACAATTCACATTTATAACAAACACCAAATTAGCTCTTTGGTTGAAGTAATCATGAAATTTGTGATTTATGATCTTACTATCACACAGGTATCATTTAAAATACACCATAGCTTCATAAATTCAGTATAAAACGAAAATCATAAAACATAAAAATGTCTACCATTTAAAATGTTTTCAACTTACCGTGATATTATCATTCACGTCATTCATCACAATTATACTTTAATATTCAAGTTATATAAAAATAGAAGAATTTAAATAATTATTAACAAACATGACTTCAATATAAATCACTGAGATACACAATATTCATAAATTGTTCAAAAAATTATAATTTGACAAAAAAAATTTAGGGTTCACCATAAATGAAATGTCAAGATAAAAACAATGAAAAAACGTTTACATGATTCTTGAATAGAACCCAGGGAGCAGTTTAAAATCGAAAAATCGTTCATGTACATATTCCCTGACAGACAAATATTTTGGCATCGAGGCGGCCGTATGATATGTTTCTCGACTCTCGAGCCGAGTGAACAAAGTTAAAGGCGGGTAATGAAATAAACTTGACTCTCGAGCCGAGCCAACAAAGTTAAAAATGTGTGATATCACTTTGTCTACCAAGAAAAATTTTTTTTGGCCAATTAAAGCCCAAACCACACAAATGTGTGAGTAAAACTTAGAGGAAAATACTGAAGAGCAGCCACTATTTTTTTCCCATATAAAAATCAATATCCCTTTTTCAACCAAGAAAACAGAAAAATTGGCTCAGTTTTAGTCCAACCCACACAAATGTGTGAGTAAAAAACCATAGTATGTAATGGCGTTGTTGAAAAAAAAATTTCGCTTGATTTGAAGTAAAACCAACACAATTATGGGTATAGATATAGTGATTTTTTTCCGACGAAAATAAGTTAAAAAGGAATTCACAAATGTGTAAGTTGGTTCAAAATACATACAAGACTAAATTTTCGACATGGTACATTTGCCCTACCCGCACAATTGTGTTAGTAAATCACTAAAGGGATATAATATTTGCTATCTCTTTTGAGTCATGTGGGAACAGGCTGGTTATATAAAAAATGCATATGGTGGTCTCAGATGTCAAAGAAAAAGCTAACGGGACAAGTTGTTGTTATTGTAAAAAGTGACGCGCTAAATTTTGTGTTTTTAAAAAATCGTCATATTATTAATTAAAAAAAATAAAATATTATAAAACTGTTTGTGTATCGTGTACTAGTGCATCGTTTGTGAATAAATATTGAAAACTTTAATCATTAAAACATTGAAATGAAGTGCTTTGTAAAGGGTTGTCAAAATGCGCCTTAAAAAACTCGAAAAGGAATTTCTTACCATCTGTAAGTGTTTTTAGAAAATAAAATGTAAATTATGTTAAAAGCAAAGTGATTTGTGATAAAATTATCATTAATTTAAGTTATAAATCAAAAAAATTTAAGAAACGAATTTTGGTTGTTGTTGTTCTTTTTATTTTTGTAAACATAATAGGATCATATGTTATATTACAGTTACTACGTATATATTAGAGATTCAATCCGGATCGAATCAACTTAGAGTTAACTTTGGATTGAAACCGAGTTATATTTTTTAGCGTATATATTGGCGACTTATGTTTGGATCGAATCGAAACCGAGTTGAGATAAACGTCAAAAAAATTATTCTAAATACATATTTCTAAATTTATTTAAATTCAAATAAAAATTAAAATACTTAAATACCAATTATACATTCGCAAATAATCGTAAATGAAATAAAAATGGCGTTATTTTATTATTAATATTTTTATAAAAAATTGTTGTTGTTGTTTTTCGACTCGATTCCGTATATATTGGTGTTTTTAAGGATTGAGTTAACTCGATTCTACAAATTTGGTTGATCGAATCGAGTTGACGCGAAGTTGACTCGATCCCGTATATATTGAAATTTCAATCCGGGTTCAATCCGGATTGAATTCTTAATATATACGTAGTCAGTATCGCATTTTTTTAATTACTATGTTCATATTCTACGTGCTATTTTTTTTTATAATTATTTTTTATTTTGGAATACTATAAGTACAATTTTTTACCGAAAATAAAAAAAAAATAAATCCGTACTAAATTGGAATAAAAATAATTGTGAATTTGTGTAGTTTTTAATTTCGATTGAACAAATTCTAAATACGACCCGTTGATTTATATGCGTTCTCTTTTACCCTCCGAATTTGACTCGTTTGACAGCTACTCTCATGCATTCTATATAAATAATTTAAATTCTTTGGAGTAAAAAAACATAGTATATGTAATGGCGTTGTTGATAAAAAATTTTGCTTGATTCGAAGTACAACCAACGCACAATTGTGTGTTTGGTTGTAGTGTTATTTTGGAACGAAATAAGTTTAAAAGGAAAAACCAAACGTGTAAGTTGGGTCAAAACACATACAAAAATTTTTTTAGACATGGTTAGTTCGCCTTACCCCCACAATTGTGTGGGGAAGGCAAGTAATGGGGATATGCATATAATGAAAATTGTTGTTGTAAATTATTGTTGTGTAATGCAATTGTGTTGTACCGCCGTTTTGAGATCACACATTTTTAGCTTGGTTATTTGTCATTTAGTTAAAAATAATAAAGGCCATGACAATGCATCCTTAGGAAAGGAATGCGAAATAAATAAGCGTAGTTGTTTTATAATTACATACTATTTATTATCTACATAATATTATATTTAAATAAAAACGATTATTGTACTTATATTAGAGGGATAAAAATGTAATTCAATTTAAATAATTTTTTAATTTTAACTTCCTAACTTCATTGCAATTGGTCGAAAAAAATGCTAAATATGGGCCTCGCCATACTTTAATTCTTTCGTCGTGATTCTCTGGTTTCAAAAAAATCAATCGATGTCCACATTCGATTTCTTTGCGCATTTGTAGGGGGTACTAAAACATTCGTTCGGATTGTTTTGTTTGCTTATACATATTAAAAATAAAAATAAAAATAATTAATTTAAAACTGTAATATATAATTCATATATTTTATTTTAAATTATATATTAAATTAAATATAAATTATATTTTAAATTAATCATTTTTATTTCTATTTTTTATTATGAGCAAACAAAACAATCAGAACGATTTTTTTGGTACACCCTTTTTTTTTACTATAGCCTTTCTTTTTTTATGTACATATGTGCGTAAAATTATGTTTTTTGATTTATTCGTATAGTAAAAAATATTTATTATTTGCTGCGAAAATGGCTTCCTTGATTGAAAAAATATATTTTTTGCACTCGAAGCAAACATTAAACTGAAATTAACCCAAAAACGACAAATAAACAAGATCTCCTTGAAATATTTATTACGTAATAATGCGAAGAAATCAGTGATACAAAAAAAAATATTGGCGAAAAAAGAATCAACAATTTCCCCACCAAAAAATTAGTTTGTGGGTGAAGGGGAAAGAAACGAAGAAAGAATCACGCTGAAAGAATTAAAGTGTGGAACCGCGGATTAAACGAATGTGCGCCAATGTTGGAAAAATGTAACCTTGATTTGAATTTGTCATTTGTTTTGTGGCTACACGATTTGTTATTTGGACAAATACGCCAATGTTGATGTGTATTTTTATTAGTGTGGCTGCGGCATAAAGCTGTGCCCAAGTAAAACAAGACCCCCAAGACAAATCTCAAGACGAATCTCAAAATTGAGTTATCGTATTTCGAAATATTAGAAAAAAGTCGAAGAATCAATACTTTAGCATTGGTGCGTATATGTATCCCTTTCGAGTTCAAAAAAAATTTTTTTTTGCTTTAATTAAAGTTCACCATACACAAATGTGTATGTAAATAATGACAGGTTGTAATGTCTTCCGTATTTTAACGGATCTTAATTAAATCGGAATTCTTTTTGAAAAAAGCATAATAATTTGATAACAAATTAATTATATAACATATTAATGAATAGTTTTTGATAACATATTAATTATTTTATCATTATTATAGTTACTGTTATTTTTCGGATGAAAACAAAATTAAATGGTATACACAATTGTGTATGCTGGTCTTTAATTGTCACCTAATTCTATGTTTGACATATTCGGTTGTCGTTTACATACACAATTGTGTATGCGGGTCAGGAAAGGGGTATACTGTCCCAAGTATAGCAAGACGAAACTCAGAGCAACGTATCGTATATATTTTACATGTTCACGACATGAGTTTGGTAATTTTATAAAAGTGATTTTTTTTTTAAAAAAGTTAAAGATGTGGGTTAATTTAAATAAAACTACACCAAAATATATTTTTATATCTATTTAACAATTGTTTGTATAAATTAATTAATTTCTTGTTCAGTTTTAAATTATTAAGTGGAAAACAAATTCGAAATAATAAACTTGATATGAGCTGTTTAGAAAATATTTAAACTTTTAATATTACAATCAAAGAATAATATCAAATCATTGTGTAATAATAAAAAATAATTAAAAAACTATTTATAATATAAATTAGATGTGTATTTATATATTTTTTTATACCTCAAGTTTAATCAAATATTCATTGTTCTAAACCTAAATTTTTTGTTTTGCTTTACATTTGGACGCCCTCTTTTTCCTCTAATATGTATTTTCAATTATAGCATTTTACATAAGTCCATGCACAAGATCGTTCCCGCCATATTGATTTTTGCCTTTAGTTCACACATACATTAGTTCACACATATATGTGTACAATTCTATTTATTGAGTTTCGTCCAGTTTCGAATAATCGCGACACTTTTCATACAGGATCTTATTCTATATTCTAAGTCGAAAGCAAAACTATGTCAAAGTCGAAACTAAATATAAGTTTTTACTTCGAAAAATGACGAAAAAGTCGAATTTGGTTATACTAGGGTGTTGCTTTCAAAAGATTATAACAACAATTGCATTGTATTAAAGGCGATTGTCTTTAATATTAAGAAAAAAAAAAATTAGGATTAGGGGAAATAAAATCATTTCATGTTTATGGTGTTTACCGCAAGGCATTATTTTTTCTATTTTTTTTCGAAAAATTTATCTTGTAGTACAATTTGGTATTTGTTATTTGATAGCAAAACACCGAATTTAATTTGTTTTATTTCAGAAAATAAAAAAACTAAAATAAATATTAATAAAATGAACCAACACAGAAAAATTAAAACGCATTAAAAAATGAAAGCCAAAAGTTGTTGCTTTCACATTTCTTAGTTAAACTAAGCGGATTTGCGAAAGCAACACTACTTAAGTCAACCCACACAAATGTGTGACTAAAAAATCATAGTATATAATGGCGTTTTTGATAAAAAATTTCGCTTGATTTGAACTAAAACCAACACAATTGTGTGTATAGATATAGTTTTTTTCGGACAAAAATAAGTTAAAAAGGAATTCACAAATGTGTAATGGGCCAACTATAGGTGGAATAAAAAAAATAACAGAAATAACGTAAAAAACGAAGACAAAAAATTATTTTTCCAATTTGACTTTTCGGCTATAGATTACTTAAAATATTAAGTTCATTCATATTTTTCATGTTATATTTTTTTGATGTATTTCATAAAATCTTGAGTGAAACTACAATAGTTTTGAGTATAAACGTATTACATATCAACAAATATATGTGTTTAAAATTATAAAATATATTTATATGCGGTTTAAATTATTGCAATTCGATAAATTATTTTTTAAGATTAGGTTTTGAAAAATACAATTCTACAGTGTAGTGAAAATTATTTGTGATTTTATATTCATATTAGTATATGTGTACATGAATATTTTATAAATTTAAAAGATAATATACACGAACAATTGCAAATCCCTATATATAAAATAATAAACATGCATATTACATTCAACGCACTAAAATTTGTTTGAGTTTTGTTGTTGTATTTGTTAAGTTTTTTATTCTTGGACGAAAATTTTCGCTCGGCTATTCTTTTTAAGTGACAACAAAATAAAACGCAATTTCTCTTATAGTTTTTATTTTTCTTATTCTGAGTATGGTCGAATACACATGAATCCTATCCCAATATGCAATGCCGACGGAATTCCATTTACATCCGCGTTCTAAAACCACACTGCTTCTATGGAAAGAACCATGTGTATCACGCGGAAATTCGTACTCCCCGCCAAAGAAAAGTGTCACAAAAATTCCGGTGTCGGTGTGAATCCCAACTAAAAAGAGAAAAAAACACAGAAACAGAAAGCACGTGTTTGTATATATTTTCCAATTGGAATAAATAATAATTCTTATTTGAAATAAAACAAAATTTTCCATTTATAATAAAATAAATATTAATTTTTTATTAGCTCAAAAATACACAATTAAATTTTATAACACAAATTTTATAAATTAAATTTTAAGCACTTTCACCATACGTCTTGTTTGTTCACCATACGCGCATCCAATTGAACATCCCAACAAGCACAACCGATCTTGAAAAAAAAATGCATTGAAAATTTACAACGTAAATGTATTTCGCGACGACGCCATTGTGAGATAGATTTCTATTACCTTTTTAGTCCAAATTTGTACATCGCGATCACCAAATAACTTAATAATTATTATTTTATACTTAAATTTAAAACTATTTACTTTAACAAATAGAAAAACATAATGAAACACAACACTTTAAAGAAAAAAATTTAATTATGTAGTGGATCCGTGCACGTCGACTTGTCAGAAGAAACTGAAAATAAAAGATACAATCGAAACTTATAAAACGAAAATAATATTACCGCAAAATAGAAAGAGAAAAACAATTATTTTTCTCCAAAATCAATATTTTTGTGTATTTGATATTTTGTAGTACGGAATTTTGTACGACATTTGAGCAGTTTTTTCCACACAGTGGAATAATTGCATACTGGGTATATTCGCTCTCTTACGTTATTTTTTTTATTCTATCTATAGTTCCCACTTAAGTGGTTGAAAACACATACAAAAATAATTTTTTGACATGGTACTTTTGCCCTACCCGCACAATTGTGTTGCCGGGCAGCTCGAAGGTTATACCAAATAATATATAGTATCAATATACGACACTGCCTTGTAAAATCGTGTTCCAAAATATTTTTCTGTGGCTGTTTTCGAAACGAATACTTATTTGTGGAACCTAACTTATTCAAATAAGTAAGCTGGCGAGGTGACTTATTTTCTGTCTCTTTCTTCCATACAAATCTAATTTAGTTGTCATTTTTGTTGATATTTATGGATGTCAGTTGTTTTGTTTTAGAATTTAATTAATATTTCTAGGTACCAAATGGATGTTTCTGAATTAAACCTACATAAAATTATAAACTTAAAGATGCGATCATCCAAATTATACAATCTAGAGTACAAAAACCTTTTTGCACAAATCAGACACATAAAGGAAAATAACGTACAGTATCGTACATTACGGTGTATTTATATATGGATAACACGATTATTAGTACTGATGAGATATATAATAACCCTTTTCTATTAATTTGGTAATCAAGACTACGATCTTTCATTGCCAAAGAAAAATTTCTTTAATATAAAAAATACAGCAGAGTTCCATCTAAAAATCAAACACATTTAAACATTATATCGAGTTTTTATGTTTCTACATTGCCGAAAGACATTTTAATTGTTATAAATATATTCCTAAAATTATCAATAAGTTAATTAAATTAATAAATGTAACGAAAAAATTATACATCGAAGAATTTTGCGTAGAAAACAATCTATGTTTCATGTCGCTGTCAAAATAAGTAAGCAAACTCATTTCGAACGGCTTTGCTACTTATTTAAGATGGCGGCAAATAAGTAAATAAGTTTGAAATAAGTACTCGTTTCGAAAACAGCCTATAAGCTATAAATATTTTTCTTCTCAAAGAGTGAAGTTAGGTGTTTTAGTATAAGTTCGAAAAAAATTCGAAAATCAACACAGCTAGGGCAAAAAACTATGTGTAGGTAAAAAAAAAGTTAATATAAGTACATATGTTTTCATGTTGCTGTCAAAATAAGTAAGCAAACTCAATTCGAACGGTTTTTCTTACTTATTTAAGATGGCGGCAAATAACTAAATAAGTTTGAAATAAGTATCGGTTTCGAAAAGAGCCTAAATGTATAAATAATTTCTGTCACAGTTAAACAATTTAAAAATTTAATTTACAATCTAACAATTTTTCTGTATACATTCAATGAAAATGACTTATGTTCCCAGCCCCACACAATCCTACTGATTTTTTCTTATATTTCACATTTATCTTCTTCCTACAACCCGATTGTAGTAATCTTACAGCGCATACCCAATAGAATTACTTATAACTTTTTACAGAGCATACCCAATAGAAATCCTTATGAATTTTTACAGCGCATCCCCAATGCAAAATAATTTTTCCTTTAACTTTTTCCTTATGAAGAGCATACCCAATGAATAGGGAAAACTCAAAGTAAAGCTAACTTCATTTTACAAAATTATTTTTTGTTTACCTGTTATTTTATATTATTATATTATATATTATTTATTACTTTTTCACAGGACACAAAATACAACACTAATTGTTAAAATACAAATATGCATTCAATATTTTTTAATTTGTGACAAGCAGAAAAACAACAACAACAACCAATTTTGCAAATTCGGTTTACTTCATTGTATGTCTCATAATTAGGAAAAAGTTAAAAGTTTGATAACATTTTTCATAAGGAAATCACCAACCTAACAAAAAAAAATTTTTTTTTCTCAAAATTTTTTTCATACTTTTCTGTAAGGAAAAAGTTAAAGGAATTTCATTGGGGATGCAGTGTAAGTAACACTGCATCCCCAATGAAATTCCTTTAACTTTTTCCTTACAGAAAAGTATGAAAAAAATTTTGAGAAAAAAAAATTTTTTTTTGTTAGGTTGGTGATTTCCTTATGAAAAATGTTATCAAACTTTTAACTTTTTCCTAATTATGAGACATACAATGAAGTAAACCGCATTTGCAAAATTGGTTGTTGTTGTTGTTTTTCTGCTTGTCACAAATTAAAAAATATTGAATGCATATTTGTATTTTAACAATTAGTGTTGTATTTTGTGTCCTGTGAAAAAGTAATAAATAATATATAATATAATAATATAAAATAACAGGTAAACAAAATATAAAATAATATAATATAAAATGAAGTTAGCTTTACTTTGACTTTTCGGTATTCATTGGGTATGCTCTTCATAAGGAAAAAGTTAAAGGAAAAAGTTTTTTGCATTGGGGATGCGCTGTTACAGAAAAGTATGAAAAAAAAACTTGAGAAAAAAAATATTTTTTTCTCAAGTTTTTTTCATACTTTTCTCTAAATAAATCTGCATCCCCAATAGAATTTCTTATGACTTTTTACTTACAGAAAAGTATGAAAAAAAAACTTGACAAAAAAAATATTTTTTTGTCAAGTTTTTTTTTCATACTTTTCTGTAAGTAAAAAGTCATAAGGAATTCTATTGGGGATGCAGTGTAAAAAGTCATAAGTAATTCCACTGCGTGTATGTATACGGCCAAGTAGAAGAAAAATAAAAAAAATACGGTTTATATGCATGCAGGCCCAAATAATGTAAACACGAAAAAACACTTTCATACGAATGCTATGAAAATTTTCTGTTCAATATTTTTTTTTTACTTTATTTATCTATATCTCGTAATAATGTTGGCAGTACAACAAGTTTTATGGCATTCTACGTTTATTAATTTACAGTCAATGATACAAGGACATAAATCATACAAATATAATTGTTACTAATCTATTTTCGGATTATCAAATTACTGGCAATAAGTGACATCATTAGTACAACAAGTTCTACGTTGGTCTACATTATTTTATATACAATTATTATCATCCAATTGATGCAAATTTATTTCCGGATCTTTAAATTGTAATGTCAATAAATAATGTTATGAGTACAACAAGTTTTACGGCATTCTTCGTTAACTAAGATACAGTCAATGCTACAAGTATGACGGCAACAGTTCTACATATGTTAGCAAAATACAGTCAAAACGTTATCAAAAATACAATCAAAATTATTGGTTTAAAGTTGTGCGCATATACAAATATTATTACTGTATGTATTTACTTTCAACTTTAACATATAATTCGGTGTTATTCATTGCCAACGTCCTCTTTCGAGTTAATCAGTACATCCACATCGCTATTTTGTCATCACCTCACAAATTTGGGATATTCAACGAAGTTTTTTATCAGCGAGCCTTTGAATGTATTCTGTATGTTCAGTATGTTCAAATGTATGTACTATAGTATAATTTAACAAATTGAATATTCTACACAGCTATATTTATTTGTTTAAATAGTCAGTATATTATTATTTTTATTTTTAATTTTTATTTTTATTTTTATTTTTATTTTTATTTTTATTTTTATTTTTATTTTTATTTTTATTTTTATTTTTATTTTTATTTTTATTTTTATTTTTATTTTTATTTTTATTTTTATTTTTATTTTTATTTTTATTTTTATTTTTATTTTTATTTTTATTTTTATTTTTATTTTTATTTTTATTTTTATTTTTATTTTTATTTTTATTTTTATTTTTATTTTTATTTTTATTTTTATTTTTATTTTTATTTTTATTTTTATTTTTATTTTTATTTTTATTTTTATTTTTATTTTTATTTTTATTTTTATTTTTATTTTTATTTTTATTTTTATTTTTATTTTTATTTTTATTTTTCATTTTCATTTATATTTTTTATGTTTTGCTTAAATGATAATTGTAATGATGGTAATCAGTTAACCTCGAATTTTAATAATCGTAACGAGGAGAAAACCGCGTCTTCCGATATTTTGATTGTTCATCAAAATATTCGTAGCCTTCGAAAAAATTTTGATCTACTCGTAGCCAATATAAACGCATATAGTAAAAAACCTTCGTTTATATTTCTAAGTGAAATTTGGATAAACAGTATGGAATTGTCGTCTTATAATTTAAATGGTTATACACTGTTCGGCGCCTGTAACGACTCTTATAGATCTGGAGGGGTTGTTGTTTATTATGAGTCCAATTTATCATGTTCAGTGGTTGCATTTAATCTCACTTCTGCGGATATTGTTAAAGTAGAGTGGAACTATGAGAACCAGATCTATGTATTTTTATGTATTTATAAATTGCATTCAGCGACAATAAACCTTTTTTTGGAAGAAATTACTGAAATTATTCGCAATATTAAATCAAGTAATCTGTTCATTCTAGGAGACATCAATATTGATATTCTTAACTTTCCTAATAACTGTAATGATTATTTGTTTCTTATGTCTTCCTTCGGCCTTGAATCTTTGATTAATACTCCTACGCGTGCGACTACAACATCCATTTCCTGTATAGATAATTTTTTTGCTCGCCTTAAGTCTAATGATCTTTCATGTCTTTCAGTTTCAGCTTTGGATCTTAAGATTTCCGACCATCATTTTATTGAAATATTATTGAAGACCCCACATGTTTCACTTGCTCCTAATAATTTATCTACTGGTCGTTCTAAAAAGCTCAATCTTGAACTGCTATTACATTTAGTTGGGAATGTGGACTGGAACTGTGTTTATAACCTTGGTGATCCATCTCTTGCACTTGGTCATTTTCTTTGGATTATTTCGGATTTACTAAATTATTGTTTTACTTCTAGTCGGATAAAAACTAAACGTCTACAACCTTGGATTTCTTTTGATCTTGCCAGTCGCATTAACAAAAGAAACAAATTGCGCAAAAAGTTGAAAAATCGCCCAGATGATTCAGTTCTTCTGGAAAAATATGTTAGAAATTGCAACCAAATCAATCTTGACATTAAGAAAGAAAAAGAAATATATTATTCCAATCGTTTTCATGTTAACCGTGGTGATGCAAAAAAAAAACTGGAATCTAGTGAACGAAATTTTGACTAGAAAACCTAAGGCAACTATAATTAATAATATTATGGTGAAATTCTTACTAGTGATCTTGATATTTCCAATGAGTTCAACTGTTATTTTACGAGCATTGCTGAAAAATTAAGAGTAAAATTTGCCTTGACTAACTCGTCCGATAATAACAATTTGCCTTCCGATTACTGTTCTTCATCGTTTTTTATGACTCCTGTGTCCATAAATGAAATATCAGATATCATTGACTCTCTCGAACCGAAACAGTCAATTGATAATGATGGTCTTAGTAATTGTATTTTGAAAGCAATTTCTAAATATGTCAGTCCTGTTCTTACCCACATTTTCAATCTATCATTCGAATATGGAATAGTCCCGGATCGGCTGAAAATCGCAACTATTATTCCATTGTTTAAAAAAGGCAAGAGTAATGATAAAGGCAATTTTAGACCAGTCGCGCTGCAACCACAGATATTAAAAATCCTTGAAAAGGCAGTCAAAACCAGAGTAACTTTATTTCTAGATAAGTTTAATATTTTAAGTATTCATCAACATGGTTTTCGACAATGCATGAGTACTGAAACGGCTTTGTTGGAATTTTTGGACACTATTTATAACGGTTTGAATAATGGTAAATCTTGTGCTGGTTTGTTTGTTGACGCTACTAAAGCATTTGATATGGTTGACCATAAAATTCTTTTGTCTATCCTCTTTGACATTGGGTTTAGGGGCGTTTCAAATAGATGGTTTGAATCCTATCTCGATAACAGATCAGTGAGAGTTAAAATTAACGATACACTAAGTGAGTCGAGAATGGTGAAGGTTGGTGTTCCACAAGGCTCAGTGTTGGGCCCTCTGCTTTTTTTGATTTACACTAATTCTGTTTTTAAACTGAAATTACATGGTCACATTACCGGGTTTGCAGATGATCTAGCTTTAGCTTACATTGGCAAATCC